>SJYV01004968.1:363134-454895 GCA_006410875.1 Neotragus pygmaeus | reverse complement strand
GGCCTTGATGTACTCCTTTTCCTGTTTGGAACCAGTGTGTTGTTTCATGTCCAGTTCTAACTGTTGCTTCCTGACCTGCATATAGGTTTCTCAAGAGGCAGGTCAGGTAGTCTGGTATTCTCATCTCTTTCAGAATTTTCCACAGTCTATTGTGATCCACACAGTCAAAGGCTTTGGCATAGTCAAAAGAGCAGAAATAGATGTTTTTCTGGAACTCTCTTGCTTTTTCAATGATCCAGCAGATGTTGGCAATTTGATCTCTGGTTCCTCTGCCTTTTCTAAAACCAGCTTGAACATCTGGAAGTTCTTGGTTCACGTACTGCTGAAGCCTGGCTTGGAGAATTTTGAGCATTAAAAGTATTTTAATGAATTAAATATTTTAATGAAGTATTTTAAAAGAATTTTGAGCAAATTAAAATAGAGTATGTATTTTAAAAAACTTTAAAAAAGCTATACCTATCACAATGTGTGTCTGGTATGTGCTTTGTGCATGCGTGCTTAGCTGTGTCTGATGCTTTGATATGCCATGGGCTATAACTCTTTAGGCTCTTCTGTCCGTGGGATTCTCCAGGCAAGAATACTGGAGTGGGCTACTGTTTCCTCCTCCAGGGGATCTTCCCAAACCAAGGATGGAACCTTTGTTTCCTGTGTCAGCAGGCAGATTTTTACCACTGTGCCATCTGGGAAGCCCCCCAGCTGAAAAGCAAATATTAAAAAATATGTGATGGAAGTGTTAGCTAGTGCCATGGTGGTAATCATTTTGAGGTATATAAGTGTATCAAATTAACTCATTGGACATCTTAAACCTACATGTTGTTATATGTCCCAAGAATGCTGAAAAAAATTAACCAAAGGCTTGATATCCAAATATATAGAGATTTCTCCAAAACCAATAAGATATAAACACCAAAACAATAGAAAACTAGGCAAATAACATAAACAGGCAATGCACAAAAAAGAGAAATGCAAACAAAGCAATGTTTAATCTTATGAGTAACCAAGAAAATGTAAAACAAAATAACAATATTTCATGGGTTTTTTCCCACAGTGAAACAGGAAATTTTAGGCAATATTAAGTGCCTGTGGACAAACATTTCCATACAATATTGACAGAAAATCAATCTGGTAAAACTTTTCTAGAAAGTAATGCAATAGTATATTAATTTAAAAAAAAAAAAAAGAAATGCATCTGACTCCCTACCAAGAGATTTGTATGGCTATCCTTGGTAAACTCATGGATGCAGAGTGGTACATATAATTGGAGAGGAAGAAAATATAGATCTTCCTCAGCTTCCAAGGTTTACTTTCTGATATCCATATACGTGGGTGCTCATGCTTGCTCAGTCGGGTGTGACTCTTTGTGATTTCATGGACCACAGCCTGCGAGGTTCCTCCATCCACAGAAATTTTCAAGCAAGGATACTGAAGTGTGTTGCCATTTCCTCCTCAGGGAATTTTCCCGACCCAGGGACTGAACCCATGTCTCTTGTACCTCTTGCATTGGCAAGCAGATTCTTTACCTCTCTTGCACCTCTTGCATTGGAGACTGTTTACCACTGTACTACCTGGGAAGCCCCATACACCCATAATAAGTTGAATATGGCTTCCCATGTGGCTCAGCGATAAAGAATCTGCAGCCAGTACAGGAGACACAAGAGACTCGGGTTCCACTCCTGGGTCCAGAAGATCCCCTGGAGGAGGAAATGACCACCCACTTCAGTATTCTTGCCTGGAAAATTCCATGGACAAAGAAGCCTGGTGGGCTACAGTCCATGGGATCACAAAAAGTTAGGCACAGTTGAGCACATGAGCCACAAGTTGAAAAAGTTGTAAGTCAAATATGCATTTAGTACAGTTAACCTACCGACCATGCAAAATTCTGGACTGGATGAAGCACAAGATGGAATCAAGATTGCCGGGAGAAATATCAATAACCTCAGATATGCAGANAAAAAAAAAAAAAGAAATGCATCTGACTCCCTACCAAGAGATTTGTATGGCTATCCTTGGTAAACTCATGGATGCAGAGTGGTACATATAATTGGAGAGGAAGAAAATATAGATCTTCCTCAGCTTCCAAGGTTTACTTTCTGATATCCATATACGTGGGTGCTCATGCTTGCTCAGTCGGGTGTGACTCTTTGTGATTTCATGGACCACAGCCTGCGAGGTTCCTCCATCCACAGAAATTTTCAAGCAAGGATACTGAAGTGTGTTGCCATTTCCTCCTCAGGGAATTTTCCCGACCCAGGGACTGAACCCATGTCTCTTGTACCTCTTGCATTGGCAAGCAGATTCTTTACCTCTCTTGCACCTCTTGCATTGGAGACTGTTTACCACTGTACTACCTGGGAAGCCCCATACACCCATAATAAGTTGAATATGGCTTCCCATGTGGCTCAGCGATAAAGAATCTGCAGCCAGTACAGGAGACACAAGAGACTCGGGTTCCACTCCTGGGTCCAGAAGATCCCCTGGAGGAGGAAATGACCACCCACTTCAGTATTCTTGCCTGGAAAATTCCATGGACAAAGAAGCCTGGTGGGCTACAGTCCATGGGATCACAAAAAGTTAGGCACAGTTGAGCACATGAGCCACAAGTTGAAAAAGTTGTAAGTCAAATATGCATTTAGTACAGTTAACCTACCGACCATGCAAAATTCTGGACTGGATGAAGCACAAGATGGAATCAAGATTGCCGGGAGAAATATCAATAACCTCAGATATGCAGATGACACCACCCTTTTGGCAGAAAGCAAAAAGGAACTAAAGAGCTTCTTGGTGAAGGTGAAAGAGGAGAGTGAAAATGCTGGCTTAAAACTCAACATTTAAAAATCTAAGATCATGGCATCTGATCTCATCACTTCCTGGCAAATAGAAGGGTAAACAATGGAAATAGTGACAGACTTTATTTTCTTGGTCCCCAAAATTACTGCAGATGGTAACTGCAGCCATGAAATTAAATGACACTTGTTCATAAGAAGAAAAGCTTTGACAGACCTAGACAGTGTATTAAAAAGCAGAGACATCACTTTACTAACAAAGGCCCATATAGTCAAAGCTATGGTTTTTCCAGTAATCATGTATAGATATGATAGTTGAACCATAAAGGTTGAGCACTGAAGAATTGATGCTTTTGAACTATGGTGTTGGAGAAGACTCTTGAGAGTCCCTGGGACTGCAAGGAGATCCAACCAGTCAATCCTAAAGGAAATCGGTCCTGAATATTCATTGGAAGGACTGATGCTGAAGCCAAAGCTCCAATACTTGGGCCTTCTGATGGGAAGAACCAACTCATTGGAAAAGACCCTGATGTTGAAAGACTGAAGGCAGGAGGAGATGGGAGGACAGAGGATGAGATGGTGGGATGGTATCACCAACTCAAGGGACATGAGTTTGAGCAAACTCTTGGAGATGGTGAAGGACAGGGAAGCCTGGTGTGCTGCCATCCATGTGGTCTCAAAGAGCCAGGTACAACTGAGTAGTCGAACAACAACTGAACATCACACCTTAGCCTACCTTGTCTTAAATGTGCTCAGAACTCTTACATTAGCCTGCATTTGAGCAAAATCATCTAACACAATGCCTGCATTATAAAAAGTGTTGACTATCTCATGCAATTTATTGACTACTGTACTGAAAGTGGAAAACAGAATGGTTATCTGGGTCCACAATGACTTTAAGTGTATGGGTTGTTTACCCTTTTGGTCACCTGGCTGTCTGGATGCTGCAGCTGCCACTGCCCAGCATCAGGTAGAACACCATGTCGCATCTGGCTAGCCCAGGAAAAGAGCAAAGTTCGGGGTACAGTTTCTATTGAATGCCCATTGCCTTAGTACCATCATAAGGCCGAAAACCCATAAATCAAGCCATTGTTAAATCAGGGACTGTCTGTAAACAGCAGTAGCAGAACACTTAAATGATCGTGTGAATGCTATGGAGCTGTGAAACAAAGGCAGTAAATTTATAAATGTTTATCTGGAAATATCCTCAGCACATATTGTTAAGTGGAGAAGTAAGTTGCATCATATGATGTATCAACATATAGTATGATACTATTTCTGTTAAAAGAAAGTCGCACAAAGGCAAATTGTATTTTTAAAAGAGTGCACAAACACTCATTATATATTATACATATAGATTCAAATGTAGATGATGTAGACACAGCTGTGGGTATAGCTTTAGATGCTGACACAGATAGAGATATATGCATAATACATGCAGAATAATTGGAAGACTATACATCAGACTGATATCAAGGGCTACCTCAAAGGTGGCAATTTGGGTGTGTGGGTAGAAGAATGAGAAAGGTGGTAATTTTCACTTTGTATTTTGCATATATCTGCCTTAAATACACACACGTGCTTGTGGGTAATTATGATAAGAATGCATCTAGATAGTCTGCCACTAGAAAAAGAGGCACATGGAAGAGGCGGGGGGTGGGGTAAAGAAAGAAAGGAGAGCGGGAATAAAGGAAGGAAGGAAGGGAGATAAAGGAAGATGGATGGATGAGATTCCAAGGAATTTGCATGAAAGTGATGAAATTCTGATTTTATTTTTAAATTGGGAAGAAATCACTAGAGGCTTATAAATAAGTAACGGGTATTCTGAGATCTCTAAGTCATACATGGGATCAAGTGATTCTCAGGCTACCTGGAGACAAAAAAGGTCAGAAACGTGTTGGAACCATTCAAAAAGACACACGCACCCCAATGTTCATTGCAACACTATTCATAATAACCAATATATGGAACAACCATCTATAGAGGAATGGATAAAGAAGATGTGGTACATATATACACTGGAATATTATTCAACTATATAAAAGGAACAATGTTGGGTTATTTGCAGAAATGTAGATGGACCTAGAATCTGTCATGCAGAGTGAAGTAAGTCAGGAAGAGAAAAATGTAGAAATCAAGAAAAATGGTACAGATGAACCTCTTTTCAGGGCAAGAATAGAGACACAGATGAAAAGAACAGGCCTGTGGGCCCAGGTCAGGGAGGAGAGATGGGATGAACTGATAGGTCGGGACTGAGGTATGTGCACTGCCATGCGTAAATCAGCTAGCGGGAACCTGCGGTATAGCATAGGGAGCTCAGCTGGGCGCTCTGTGGTGACTGAGACGGGTGGGATGGGGTGATGGGGAGGGAGACCCAAGAAGGAGGGGATATAGGTACACAAATAGCTCATGTATTTTATTGTGCATTGTGCTAAGCTGCTTCAGTTGTGTTCAACTCTGCACAAGTATGTGTGTGTGTGTTAGTCACTCAGTCCTTGTAAAGAAGCTATGCTGCTAAGTGACTTCAGTCGTGTCCGACTCTGTGTGACCCCATAGATGGCAGCCCGCCAGGCTCACCCATCCCTGGGATTCTCCAGGCAAGAACGCTGGAGTAGGCTGCCATTTCTTTCTCCAATGCATGAAAGTGAAAAGTGAAAGGAAGGCGCTCAGTTGTGTCCGACTCTTCACGACCCCATGGACTGCAGCCCACCAGGCACCTGCATCCATGGGATTTTCCAGGCAAGAGTACTGGAGTGAGGTGCCATCGCCTTCTACCCAGGGATCGAACCCAGGTCTCCTGCACTGCAGGCAGACGCTTTGCTGTCTGAGCCACCAGGGAAGTCCATAAAGAAGCTATATCTTAATATAAAAATTAAATTATTTAAAAAATGATGAAGGTCTGAACTAGGGCAGTGATCCAAGAAAGCTTCTTGGAAAAAGGTTAGATTTCCAGGCGGGACAGCTTAAAAGCTCCCAATGAAGGTGGGGCACAGAGCTATGGAATGGTAGAAGCAAACCAGCTTAGCACATTCTGACACAAAAGTCCCTTCTCTTAGCATCTATGCTGAACGGTGACTTTGTTATTGTTTTCACCACTTCCTCACTATTTTGCCTAGAAGGCCCAGAAAGACTTAGTGAATACTTAACAGTCACAGCTAGTGTCCTCTGATTTCAAATTCTGTGTTCTTTCAAGATATCTTTGGACTGAATCGGCTTCGTTCTCATAATTCCCTGTGAGCTGTTCACTTTCACTTCCATTTTCACAGGAAGAAACTCAGGAAGGCTGCATCTGAGAAAATGTTGTTCATTGTTAGTACTAAGGGCACAATGGTAAAAAAAAGAAAATTAAATTTTCAGTCAGTTGTGTCAATGTATTTCTTTTAGTTGTAAAGTTTAATTCACTAGAAAAACTTTATTTTGTAATAAATTTTCCTAAGAAACGTTGCTAGCTGTGGTCCAGTGGCTAAGACTCTGCACTCCCAATGCAGACGGCCCGGGCTTAATCCCTGGCTGGGGAACCAGAGCCCACACATTGCAGCTAAGAATTCACTTGCTGAAGCTAAAGATCCTGCATGTCACAGCTAAGACCAAAGATCCCACGTGACACAAACAAGATGGGGCACGGCCAAATAAATAAATAAAAATACACAGTAAAAAATTAAATAAGGATTTCTAATGTTTTTAAAAGAAAAGTTTGTTCAATTACTGTCTGGAGGGGCTAGATTCACAACTAGGTCATTGAATGTCAGAGATCATGTTCCTCCTTACATTGCCCATGAATCAACCTTGTAGCCTGCTACTATAACAGAATCATTGTCTGTGATAATAATAGCATTCATGTGCCACGTATTCAGTGAGGAATTGTGGTGGATGTTTTTTTGAGTGCCTAGCCAATCCATGCCTCCCTCTCTAAGAACTGTGCTCACCCAAAAACCCCAATCCCAGAGTCCTATTTGTGCCATGCACTTCCAGTTCCTTATGAGTGAGTGAAAGTCATGTCCAACTCTTTACAACCCCATGGACTATACAGTCCATGGAATTCTCCAGGCCAGAATACTAGAGTAAGTAGCCATTCCCTCTGCAGGGGATCTTCCCAACCCAGGGACTGCACCCAGGTCTCCCATTTTGCAGGCAGATTCTTTACCAGCTGAGACTCCAGGAAAGTCCATTCCTTAAATGGGGCTTCCAGTTCCTTAAACTATAGGTCATCAAGCTTGTCCCAAATGGTCGTGCTAAGTTTCTTTCTCGCAAATGTTTGAGACTGGGATCAGGAGCTCTAGGTCGTTTACCATGGATTCTCTACACAAAGGTCATATAATCTCAGAACTGGGGGTGCTATGTTGGGGCAGCTATTGGTGATTATGTATGAGCAAGAAGAAGAAACCAGTCTTAAGAAAGGACAGTGAATCAGACTCACCGAGAAAAGCAGAGATGAGAAGCCTCTGGGATTCTGACTAGAGAACCAGAGCATGGTGGCCTTGGTTCTTTGATTTTTCCTAGTTCATTATGGGGGTTTCCCAGGTGACCCAAGTGGTAAAGAATCTGTCTGGCAATGCAGGAAACACGAGAGACACCAGTTTGATCCCTGAGTTGGGAAGATCCCCTGGAGAAGGAAAGGGCAACTCACTCTAGTATTCTTGCCTGGAAAATTCCATGGACAGAAGAACCTGGTGGGCTATGGTCCATGGGGCTGCAAAGTGTCAGACGTGACTGAGCGACACACACATAATTCACTATGAGATTCAGTTGTACATGAGTTTCCTGAAATATCCTGTTTCCTTCTGTGCCTGGTCCATACATATTCCTCCATTCATCTTTCCCTTCATTCATAGAAGTTGGATCTACGTTCGTTGGTTCAGAGGAGAGAGGCAACAGAGTGGGAAAATTCAAGTTGCCAAATTCGTCTTCTTGTCTTGGATTTTCTTTTCAAAATCAATGTCTCAGGTATTCTCAGGCTCAGCAAAGAAGAGCAGTTCCCTAGTCTAGGGGTGGGGTTGGGGAGAGGGTAAACGTATGAGTTCATTGTCCAGGGCCCCCCAAAAGGATCCTATTCCCTCCTTCCCAGTCACACCAGCAAGACAGCAGCTAGACTCCAGAGAGGAAATGGTTTTGCCGTGGTTAGTTTTAGCTAACAATTTGAAAGGCTAAGAGATGCACAGATAGAAGTAAAACGTTGTTCCTGGGTGTGTCTGTGAAGGTGTTTCCAGAAGAGATTTTAGCATTTGATTCAGTAGAGTGAAGAAGGGCTGCCTTCACCAAGGCAGGAGCGCATCTTCCAATCCATTGAGGGTCTGAACAGAACGAAAAGGTGGAGGAAGAACAGTAAATCCACTCTGACATGTCTTCTCCTTCCCTCAGCCATCACTGCTCTGGTTTCTTGGGCCTTTTCGGACTTTGACCAAGACCTTGCTTCCCTGGTTCTCAGAACTTCAGGTTTGTACTGGAACAACACCAACACCTTCCCTGGGCCACCAGCTTGTAGATGGCAGATTGTGTTACAGTGAATCTCCAACTTACAAAACTCCAAGTTCTGGGCTTTCAAAGATGTGAACGTGCATTCCATCAGGGTCAGGCATGAGTCTGCAGCTTGTCCTGTCTCCTATCACTGATGATATTTCAGTTCTCCCATCTTTTACCTCCTCTCCCTCCTCCAGTAACTCTTCATTTCATGTAGAATAATATAACCTACATTTTATATATATAGTATTTAGTATATATACTATATATACTATATATATAGTATTTATATATAGTATATAGTTTGCATCTACTAGCCCCAATCTTCCACTCCTTTCCTCCCCAGTCCTCTTCCCTTTGGCAACCACAGGTTTGTTCTTGTGTCTGTGAGTCTGTTTCTATTTCATAGCTATGTTCATTTGTATTGTGTTTTAAATTCCACATACAAGTGATATCACATGGTATTTGTCTTTCTGTTCTTGACTGACTTTCTTTGCTTAGTATGATAACCTCTGCTTGTATCCACGTTGTTGCAAATGGCATTATTCTGTTCTTTTTTATGGCTGGGTAAAGCTTGCCCTATTTTTAATACACAAGTTTGGAAAGTAACTTCAAAATACATCCAGTGGAAAGTGCAATGGTTTGAAACCTCTTCCTTCACTTGTTTTTCTCTGGTCTTGGTTTTAATGTGAATTTTGAAGGAAAAGAAAATCTCCATTCTTTGTTCAATTTAATTTCTCTCAAGCTGTGGTGATGGGGACAGTCAAGGACAGGGTTCCCTTGGACCTGGTTCCCGAGATTCCTCCAACAGTTGGAGCTCTCTCAGGACCCAGGGACAAGGCTCAGAGCTTGCTAGCTTCATCAGATTCCTTGGACTGACAGCTTGGGAAATCTCGGGACTTTATTTACCGAGAGTGGTCAGCCTCAAAAGGTTCTCTCCAAGTGCCAGTCTCCCTCAGCAAGTTAAGCCAAATGTATTCAGCAGAGGACTTGCCAGAATATACTGGCCTGAATTACTGTGAACAAATTACCCGAGGCTGTTGTACACTCGATCATCTATCCACGCCATACTCTGGGAACTCGATTTTCTGTTTGGGAGATAGTGAGGGCATGACTTTGCATAACAAAGGCGGAGTGGGGTGCCGCCTGCCCTGTCTGAGCTGCTAACTTCCGTGAATCATTCACTAGCAGGGTTGGTGCATCTGAGAGGGAGAAACACGGAACCTGATTAGAAGGAGAATTTATCACCCTGCCTGGTAGAGTAAACAAAACACAGGAGCTGTCCATCACAGTGGGCTCTGACGCCACCTTGGCAGCCAACATCTGCTCCACTGGCTGAGCGTTCACCTCAGGAAGGGAAGAGCAAGCAGAATGTAAAGCACTTTTCCAAATGGACCAGAAGTGCCTAGGGTGCTGTGAGTTCCACAGCAGCAAGCTGGTCTTTAGGAAAGTAACACTGTGTTAGTGTTACTGACACACCCATGTTCCTGTGCCCTCCTATACATGCCTCTCCTCGTGGGAGGGCTGTGTATCCTCATTCCAAAGACATCGGCCTTTGTCATATGACTAACTTGGGCCGCTGAAATGTAAGCAGAAGTGATTCTTCCAAATGCAAGCTTTGAGAGAGACTGTGTGGTTTACCATGCTGCCTTTCCCTTAGCCATGCATGCCGCATGGACCGACCCCAGCAGAAGCTGCTCTGTTAGCCTGACTCCGGATGAAGATGCAGTGCTGCAAGACTGCAGCTAGCAGTGATGGACATACAACGAAAGCCAGAAATAAACATTTGTGGTTATAAGTCACGAGAGTTGGGATCGTTTATTACTATAGCATCTTCTAGCCTAGCCTGACTGAAAACATATCTATCCAATTTCCCTCCCCTACATCTCTTTTGTGTTGCATTCTGTTATAAATTGCACCAAAGTGGTGCCACTGTTTTGTAAGTTTTGGTGAAACAAATCCTCTAGTTTTTATAATAAATACAGGTGTTTCTGGGTTTCCCCGGTGGCTCAGCTGTAAAGAATCTGCCTCTGTGATGCAGAAGACACAGGAGACATGAGTTTGATCCCTGGGGTGGGAAGAATCCCTGGAGGAGGGTATGGTAACCTACTCAGTATTCTTGCCTGGAGAATGCTATGGACAGAGGAACCTGGAAGGCTACAGTCAATAGGAGCACAAAGAGTCAGACACAACTGAAGTAACTAAACACACACAATTGGTGCACAGGGCTACACAGGGACAAAATCTGGTGGAACCGAAAACAATCCTAAACTGTAATCACCACATCTAGATACTGGGTCAAGTTTATCATACCTGACTTATGTGCCTAACAACTGATCACTTTCAAAGAAGGTTTTTTTGTTGATGCCGAGCCATCAGGGAAGCCCATTTAGGAAAGTCATTCCTAGCTAAATTTTACATTACATGTTTGCTAACATTTCTTTCACATAGTGTTATGCTTACTTTCCCCATTTAATTTCTTAATCTATTGGAGATTTTTTTTTTTTTTTTGGTATATAGTGTTAAATGGGAATTTAAACTTTGTTTCCAAATAGTTAACCAATTGCTTCAGAGAAATTTACTGAAAGTTTATCATCTTTTTACTTATTTAAAATGCCAATAAACCTGTATAATACATAGTTATTTGTCCTTAAATCTCTGTCTTTGTTCTCTCTTCTGTTTCAAAGATCTGTTGGTCTTTATGTGAACTACATAGTTCCGGTAGATTATGCCTTCATAACATGTTTAAATACTTACATGTATCACATTGTATTTCTTTTTCAAAATATTCTTTGCTATGATCTTATGTCTTCTAAGAAATGTGCTGTTATTTTGTCATCCTCCTTGCTTTTAAAAACTATTTTGGTATTTGCATTGGGATATGCTTAAACTTCAGATTAATTTCAGAAAATCAGAAATCTTTATGAAATTCCATCTTCTCTCTAAAAACTTGATAGGTCTCTTTATTATTTGGCTCTCTTTATTTTTAAGTCTTTTTTCACATCCCATAGCCAAGTTAATTTTTCATAAGAATGCCACTCTTCTATTTTAAGTTTAAACCTAGACATTTTATTTTTAGATCTTTATATGAATGGCATCTTTTGATCCATTCAATTTTCTCGCTTTCTAAAGGCATATTAAAAGTTGCTAATTTTATATTATTTCTCTAGTATATGGCCACATTACTGAGCTTTCATATTAATCCCAATAGGTTTTAAATTAATTTTCATGGGTTTTCAAGGTAGACTTTTGTATCGTTTAAATTAGTAATTGTTTAAATTAGTTTATCTTAGTAAATTTAAATTGTTCTGCCTTTCCAATATATAGACTGATACTTTCTCTTTTCTTGTTTTATTCAGTTGGCAAGAAGCTCTAGAGCAGTGTACAGTATGTTTTTCTATAACTGAATTATTTTTTAAAAACACATTGTAAAAGTTTCAAAGATGCATTGTAAATGTAGAGCCCATTGGAAAAAAAGATAATTGTGGACCTAGAGAGTTTTAGGTTTATAATTGTTTTTTGTCCTGCAAGAATTTAAAGTGTAATGTTTTCTATTTTTGTAATTATAAGCTAAAAATGCCAACTCAAAGTTGACAAAACCAGACCTAAACATTTCCTTATTTGTTCTTCATTCTACAGACTAAGCTATTTCTTGTTCTCCCCTATCATCCATGACCTTGACTTTGAAGTTTTGACTGATATTCAACAACCAAACAAAATAGGGCAATATAAAGGAACAGTCAATCTTTAAAGCAAAGCAAGTGGGTGTCTCTGGCCTAAACAATAGCTTTTTTCTCTGTGTATGTACAGCAAGTCCCTTACATACAAACCTTCAGGTTTTGAACTTTCTAAGATGCAAACATGCATTCACACATGTGATCACATAAATTAGTGCAAGCATCTGGCATACACTGACATGTGTGTGGTTGAGCTTCTGACTTCACTATACAGTACTGTATGTTATGTTCAGCCACTTAGTCGTGTCTAACTCTTTGCCACCCCATGGACTACAACACACTGGGCTGTCCTCCACAACCTCCCAGAGCTTGCTCAAACTCATGCCCATTGAGTCACTGATGCCATCCAATGATCTCATCCTCTGTTGTCGCCTTCTCCTCCTGGCTTCAATCTTTCCCAGCATCAAGGTACCGTAATACAAGCCCAGGATGTTTGGAAGCTAGTATAAAGAAAGTGGTGATGTAGCTGGTACTTCTAAGAAGTGCCAGCTGTTGTACTATGCTCCTGTACTTCTCAAGATAACGTACTATAAAGTTAAGAATGTTTTCTTTATTTTTTCTGTTTGTTTTTAGGTACTATTTGTGTGAAAAGTATTATAAACTTATTACATTTTAGTACTATATAGCCGACAGTGTTAGTTGGATACTTAGGCTAACTTCATTGGACTTATGAACAAATTGGACTTAACAAACATGCTGTTGGAATGAAACTCATTAATACGTAAGAGACTTACTGTGTTGAAAATGGAGATTTCGTTGTAACTTTAGTGGACTACATGGTATAAACTGTGTTCCTTAATTAACTAGTCATGTTTTACCCAATTCTGGTTTCGAAAATGTATTCTTTTGTGGAAATGCCTATAATAGTGGTAATTACTACCATTCTTGTCTTCCCCTTGACTGCAGTGGAAGACCCTCTATCATCTTACTTAATACTGTTAAGTACAGTGTTGGTAAGATCTGTTTTAATATGGTCAATGGTTAACAACTTCAGGTATAATCTCTGTTTAAATATGACAAAGACACTAAAGATGAATATTTACAGCAAAAATAAGTGAATAAAACTGACAACATCTTTAATGTGTAAATCTGGGGAGAATTTAATTCAGTTACAGGGTAAATGGATCTATGGGCAGAAGTTTGTTAGTCACTTAGTTGTGTCCAACGCTTTGTGACTCCCTGGACTGTAGCCTGCTAAGCTCCTCTGTCGATAGAATTCTCCAGACAAGCATATCGGAGTAGACAGCCATTCCCTTCTCCAGGGGATCCTCCTGACCCAGGGACTGAACCCACATTTCTTGCATTGGCAGGCAGATTCTTTACCATCTGAGCCACTGGGGAAGCCCAGATGGATCTAAATGAATAAAAATTAAGGCTTGCTTAGGTTTCTGTTTATGTTGATTCATGAAAGCCAAGGGCACCAGAAAAAAGCAAAACAACTTTTCAACAGTCCAGTACTTCCCCTGTCTCTAATACGAGGTGGCTGTAACCACGGAGAACTGGTCAACCCTCCTTCAAGGACTGCCCAACAGATCCCCACATTCAGTGTGAGAGAGAGTGGAAGTGGATGGACCTTGTGGAGGTGCTGTCTCCATGAGAAAGGCACCAGGGGTGAAGCAGCAAGAATGTGATAGCAACAGGTGACAGTGTCTGCTGCTTTACATGTAGTATTTCAGCTCAGAGGTGTGTGGAAGCTGGCAGTGGGTTTAGGAAGAGGCAGTCACTTCAGAGGACAGGGCTTCATAAGGAAAGGAACTGAATACTAACAGGATTTGACAGGAGAGCTGCATCCTGCCTTTTGTTGGAAGTTTGGGAAGATCTTATTAGTTCCAGTCCATCATTCTCCCTGACTTGGGCTTCTTCAGTGGCTCCCTGAGGGTCTCCCTGCCCCTTCCCTTGCCATCTCCCATAGTCTAACTTGCAAACAGAAGCCACAGAAACTGCTTTGTGAAGTAAGTCAGAAAGACCTTGTGTATTTGTTAATATAAAAATATTGAATATTAACACATGTATGTGGAATCCAGAAAATTGGTATAAATGAACTAATTTGCAAAGCGGAAATAGAGGCACAGACATAGAAAATGAACATACAGATACCAAGGAGAGCCCGGTGACGAGAGAGAGATTGGAAGGTTGGGATCGACACATATGCATTATTATGTATAAAATAGATAACTAACAAGAGTCAACCATATAGCCCAGGAACTCTGCTCAGCGCTCTGTGGTGATCTAAATGGAAAAGTGTGTTATCATTCATGCCCAATTCTTCGTGACCCCATGGACAGTAGCCCTCCAGGCTCCTCTGTGGATGGAATTTTCCAGGAAAGAATACTGGAGTGGGAATCCATTCCCTTCTCAGAGGGGAAGATCCCAGAATTTCCCGACCCAGGGATCAAACCCAGGTCTTCTGCACTGCAGGCTGATTCTTTACCATCTGTGCCATCAAGAAAGCTTGATCTAAATGGGAAGAGGGGATATGGGTATATGTATAGCTAGTTCACTTTGCTGTAGAGCAGAAACTAACACAATATTGTGAAACAGCTGTACTCCAAAAAAAAATTGTTTGTTTTTTTTTTAAGTGTAAGTCAGATCATGTCCCTCCTGCTTAAAATGCTGTAGATGGTTCTCATCTTATTTGTATAAAAAATTCAAACTCCTAACCATTGTCTCGGAGCCCTAGTACTCAAACCCTATCCACCTATGTGTCTGAGTTCCCATCCTAACCACTCTCCCCTCTCATACACTGCTTCAGCCATGCACGCCTCTTTCTCTTCTCCAAACTCTCCAACAAGCCCATTTCCAGCTCACGTCATTTGTACTTAACGGTTCCTTCTTCTCCAGAATATCTGTCTGGGTTGTTTGTTCATTCATTTGGGCTTCTGTGCAAATGCCAACAACTTGGGGGAGAGCAATTTACCTCTCCTCCACTCTCTTCCTTGAGACCACTCTGCTCTTCCACAGCGTATTTGTTAATGATTTTCCTTCCCCCACTAGGAGATGAGTAAGAGCTTGGTTTCTTCTGTTTGCTGATATAACTGCAGTGTCTAGAAAAGTAATTCGTGCAGAGTAGGTGCTCAATAAATAAAAAAAAGGTGGATGGATGGATGAAGAAATGATGGGTGAAGGGTTGGAGGGGATTTAGCTATGTAAGGGTAAACAGTGAAAACAAAAGCTTTTAAGGTGGTTTTTTTATGAATTCCTGAGCCTGGAAAGATTTCTTCTTTTTCAAGAATGAGAAAAGGAAAAGGGAACATGAGGGACACATAAAAAAAAATTACTGCCAGCCTAATACCCTGCCTTTGTAGGTAATGGTTTTCATATAGTCTTTATGCTTATGGAAGTTTTTCTTTATCCTTTTAAAAAAAAGATGGCTCAGAGTTCTTTTTTTTTTTTTTTTTTTTTTTAAATTTGCCCACAACTAGCTGGAACCTGGACATCAGTGGGTTTGGTTCTTTCTTCTGTTGAGCAGGGCTGTTTTCAATTTTGTCTTTGATTATTATATAACATGCATTCTCTCTCCTTCTCCCAAGGACCAATTCTCTATGTCGTGAATCTCCATCCTGTAAGTTGTGACAGTCTTTCTCATGGCTTTCCTTGCTTTTTCTTGTATTTTGCCTTCTAAAGCTTCCTAAGTTTTGTGTCCTATCGCACAGATTTAGTTTTCTAATGTCATTTAAAAGTCTACACTGTCATGATTGGTTTTCTTGTATTTTCTCTTTATCTCAGCCTAAAATTTCATCACAGACTGCTGTGATATCATCCTATCTTTCTACTTTCACTTCACAGAGAGTAGAAAGTACACGTTATCTAAAATGTGCTTCCTTTTTTTTTTTTTCTAAAAATATCTTCTTTTGAATCCTATATTTTCTTTCCTCTTTTCTGCTGAAACATCTTTCCATGAGACTCAGGTTGTTTCTTTTTCTTATTTTTTAGGCTTGATAGAAGATATTTTGATCCTTGCCTAATATCTCTGAAAGATTGTGTGAACCATCTCCTTAAGTTCTCTCCTGTCCATCTGGATTCTTCAATAGCATCATGATTTTTTTCATTATCAGTTACAGGATCTAACAGACTGTACAGATTGGATGAGAATCTAGGTGCTATAGAAGGTCTCTGATTTACTCTGTATTTGTTAAGACTACTGAGCTGGGCACCCGTTATCTTTTTTCTAGTCTATAAATCTTGACCACTGCTTCAAGTAGCCACAGTGATTACACTGACCTTCTCAGTTTGTGCTGCCACCTCGATTGGGGGAATCATACTGTGTCATGGAAAAGTCTTGTGTCTTCCAGCGTCCCATTGGATGTTACTATCTTTGACCATGGAAGCAGCAGCTTCTTGACTGATAAATGAAATGCATACATAGTTTTCCCCTGACATACCATGATTTATCCTTCCTTGGACAGCTCTTCTCCACATTTAAAGAGCAGTGCCATGTCCTTCTAACTTTCCGAGTCTCTTGTTATGACTTTTGCTGCCTTTCTGTAATAGTCAGTCTTCTCTGGAGAAACAGAACTGATAGGATGCATATAGATTTGTAAGAGATTTAGTGTATGGGAATTGATTCACATGATTATGAAGGCCGAGAAGTTCCATGATATACTGTCTGCAAACTGGAGAACTAGGAACACTGGTGGTGGAATTCAGAGTCCTAAGGCCTAGAACAGGGGAGCTGCTAGGGTAAGTCCCGAAGTCTGAAAGCCTAAGAACCAGCTCTGATGGCTGAGGGCAGGAGAAGATGGATGTCCCAGCTCAAGAAAAGAGAAAAAGGATTCATCCTTCCTCTGCCTTTTTGCTTTATTTGGAACATCAGCAAATTGGGTGATGCCCACCCATATTGGTGAGAACAGACCTTCTTTATTCAGTGTACTGTTTTCAAATGCTAATCTCTTCCAGAGACCCTCACAAACACATCCAGAAATGATGTTTAACCAGCAATTCAGGCATCTCACTGCCCAGTCTAGCTGACCCATAAAATTAACTGGCACACATCCTTTAATCTAGTCCTAATTTTTTTAACTCTAAGAGAAATTCTTGAAGTTTGTAGCATATATTTGCCATCTTCCTTAACTTTCCTTTGTACTCCTTTTTGTGTCTTCTTTGGGTCCTTTTTGGCAAGACCTTGAACACTGAAAGAAAAGAGAGAGGTTTACACTGCTGTTTCTGGATCTTCATAATTCCGTGCCTGTGACTTAGTAGAAAATTAATAAATCCTTATTGGATGCATTGATAGATGTACAGGACCCAAGAGATTGGGTGATTTTCCCAAATTCTCACAGATCATCTGTGATCTGTGATTCTGATCCCTTTCATAAGTTTCTTGTTTAGATTTTATTCATGCTTCAAAGCCTGGATTAAATATGTTTTTTTTTTTTTTTTAACCTGGTAAAGCTTTTTCTGTTCCCCAAAGTCTAAAGTAGCTTTTCCCACACTGAGCTCCCAGAGTACCTTTCTCTGTATCTCTTTCACTACTTCGATTTTTGTGTTATATTTATTTATGGACCTTTCTTACATCATGTATACCTATACAAAATAAAAATACTTCCTCTTTAGATGGAGCAGACTTTGATACCCTCTAGCATCTTTACAGGGCTTAAGACTGGAAAAGGAGAAGCAAGTTTGAATTAAGTCAGCCCATACGATTGCCTTGCAACTTTCCCAAACATATTCTGGAAATTCCAGCCATCTCATGAGCAACAGGACACATCTGAACTGTTGATCTAAAACAAGGGTTGGCAAGTTTTTTTTTTACAATAGACTAGATAGTAAATATTTCAGGTTTGCAGGCATCAGAGTATCTGTCACAACCACTCAAGTCTTTTGTAATAGCATAAAAGCAGGCATAGACAATTTGCAAATGAATGGGTGTGGCCACATTCCAATAAAACTTTATTTACAAAAACAGGCAGTGGCCCTTGGGCCATAGTTTTCCAGCCCTTGTTCTAGACCATGGACTTCTCCACCAAGAAAATGAAAAATAGGCAGGATTCTTTCTTCTCCTGTGAACATTCACTTGGCAGGCCAGTTGACCACTGTGGAAGGAGGTGAGGTTTCCCCTACAATCCACCAAGCACCACATCTGCATGTGTGTGTTGGTCGTCACCAACCTACAGCAGAGTGGGTTGAAAGTTTGCCAGAGTTAATAAAAAAATTTGGGGTTTCAATGGGGTTGAAAGTGGGGTTATTGAAAGTTTGTTGTTGCTGTTGTTTAATAACTCAGTCATGTCCAACGCTTTGTGATCCCTTGGACTGTAGCCCACCAGGACCCTCTGTCCATGGGATTTCCCTGGGCAAGAATAATGGAGTGGGTGCCATTTCCTTCTCCAGAGGATCTTCCCAACCCAGGGATTAAACTCACATCTCCTGCATCTTCTGCACTGGAACACAGATTCTTTACCACTGAGCCACCCAAGAAGTCCATTGAAAGTTTTGTGGTAGCATTTAGAAGAGAGTTTGCACTTCCAATCAGATGTTATCAAATTTTGTGGAAGAAGTGACCTATTTCTCAATAAATCAGTACAAAAACATCTCATGAAACAAACTTTAGAAAATTCAAAAGCAAGCACCACTCTATGGCATATTTTAAAGAGGTCCCATCTGTGATTTTTTCCCAAGCTAACACAGGTTCCAGCTAAGGCAGCTGTTTGCAGAATCTTATGACAGCTAACTCTGCAAACTGACCTACTTCTTCCAAATTCAGCTTTGGAAATTGCATGGTTTGAACAAGCCCTGTGTGTGACAAGTTTCTTTTTCAGAGACTGCAACCTGACTGCTATTTCATTATTACCAACTTTGAAATTTCCCTTGGTGATGTCCCAGGTCTTATAGGAAATCTTAACAAAAAGATAGGCAATCAATAAAAAAATGGTCACATGCTGAACATGAATGAGGTTTTTCTGGATTGCCATCACATCCTCCCAGGCTATGTATCTTAGAACCAGATTCATTATTAGTTCATTCAGTGTTATTCACAAATCCTAGTATTAAAAACCAGAGACATCACTTTGTCAACAAAGGTCTGTATAGTCAAAGCTATGGTTTTTCCATAATTATGTATGGATTTGACAGTTGGACCATAAAGAAGGAAGAGTGCCAAAGAATTGATGCCTTCAAACTGTGGGACTGGATAAGACTCTTGAGAGTCCCTTTGACAGCAAGTAGATCAAACCAGTCAATCCTAAAGGAAATCAGTCCTGAATATTCACTGGAAGGACTGTTGCTGAAGCTGAAGCTCCAATACTTTGGCCACGCAATGTAAAGAACTGTCTCATTGGAAAAAGACTCTGATGCTTGGAAAGATTGAAAGCAAAAGGAGGAGGCAGCAGAAGATGAGATGGTTAGATAGCACCAGTGATTCAATGGACACGAGTTTGAGTGAACTTCAGGAAATAGTGAAAGACAGGGAAGCCTGCTGTGATATAGTCCATGGGGTTGCAAAGAGTCAGACATGACTTAGGGACTGAACAACAGCAAGGACATAGAAGTTGCTCAATAAATATCAGTGCAGTGAGTACATGCACGTATGAGTGAGGATGAGAAGAAATAAAGAGGAGGGCAGATAAGGAAAGTGTGGGTAGGAGGCAAGAATACTTACTTTTGTTTCTCAGGTACATCAGCTCTATTCAATCATTTAATTATTCATTCATTGATAAATATTTATTGAGCACCTTCCTTCTGCCAAGTAGTCACATGATCATTGGTTATCCTCCACCACTAACAGGGGCACAAAATCTGTTTGGCCAACACTGGAAATGGTTTCATAGAAGCCTTGTGTGGGACTTGATTTTCAAATGAAAGCTGTAAATTTGCATTCCGAATATGACTCTTATTTGTATCTGTGACTGTGTCATTAATAAATATTAGATATTTTCATGTCATATTACTGTTGTTGGAGATATACAGAAATATCTCTGATGTTCTTCTTCACTTTAAAATGAGTCATTAGGGACATTCCTGGAGTTCCATTGGCTAAGATTCTGAGTTCCCAATGTAGGGGGCCTAGGTTTGGTCCCTGATCAGGAAACTGGGTCCCATATGCCACAAATAAGTGCCGGCATGCCGCAATCAAAGATTCTGCATGAATGCAGTGAAGAATGAAGATCCCGTGTACTGCAACTAGACCCTACACAGTCAAATAAGTAAATAAATATTTTTTAAATATAAAAAATAATAAAATGAGTTATTAGACCTACTACAGGGCTTCTCTGGTGGCTCAGCTGGTAAAGGATTCACCTGCAATGTGGGAGACCTGGGTTCAATACTAGTTCTTTTTTATTTAATGCTAATTAAAAGCACATATATTACCATATTACAGATTTGGGGTTCTCTTTGTACCTTGGTAACTGTATTTCAATATAATTAACTTCCTTTATGTATTTCATTTTATGTACTTAAAAGCACTATTTTGAGAAGGAGTCTACAGGTTTTACCAAACTCCTAAAGGGGCCCATGGCATAGAAAATGGTTAGGAATCTCTGTCTTAGAATCATACAACATTTTTGCTTTAAGAATCTCAAAGCAAAGTACATGAAAAGATCTATTAATCTGCCTCAGATCTGCATGGAAAAGAGAGTGGTTAAAATTGCTATTCCTTTTAGTTGCCTTTCCAGTTTTACTAAGGTATAACTGACAGATAAAAATTGTTTAAAAAGTACTGGTTGACGTTTATATATATATATATGCATTGTGGATGGTGTCACTGATTCAATGCACATGAACTTGGGCAAACTCCAGGAGAAGGTGAGGGACGGGGAAGCCTGGCATGCTGCAGTCTGTGGGGTCAGGAAGAGTCTGACATTACTTGGCAACTAAGCAACAACAACATTGTGTATAACCACCACAATTATCCATCACCTCGCATAGTTACCATTTTCTTTTCTTTTGTTTTCTTAATGGCAAGAACACTTAAGATCGGGAATTTCCTGGCAATTCACTGGTTAGGGTTTTCCCTGCTGGGGTCATGGGTTAGATTCCTTGTCAGTAGGCCCCTTCCTCCACCCAAAAAACAAAAACAACCAAACAAAAACACCGAAGATCTATTCCCTTAGCAAATTTCAAATATCTAAGTATCTTAAAAGTTTTGTTTTAATTTGAGGTGTAGATCATTTACAGTGTTGTGTTAGTTTCAGCTGTACTGCACAGTGATTCAGTTACACGTACATATATTCTTTTTCAGCTTCTTTTCCCTTATAGGTTCTAATATAGTGTTGTTAACTACAGTCATGGTGCTGTACATTAAATGGGGAAATGCTGGCCAAGGACACACAGTTTCAGTTATGCAAGGTGAATAAGTACTAGGGATCCATTAATTTACTAAGATTTGAATGCTTTCGAGTTTTCCGAAATCTTCGGTGGTCATCCCTTAGAACCAGGATGAAGGAACCACCAAGAGCATGCAATGGAATTCTGGATTCAATTCTGAGCTGAATTAGGGAGAGGGGTATTTTTGTTGTTTATTTTTGCTCATTTGTAGCACATCTGTATAGTTTTATATTTTCAAAGCATTTTCTTCATCACTTCTATGTGTTTGAACCAGAGGGTAGAGATCTCTGATGTCCTCTCTCTACCATGTTGCTTAGAAGTCTTCAATCCATTTTGATTCTGTTGCCAGAATGGAGTTTCTAAGAGGTGAATTTAATGGCTTCTCACTTCCAGCAGAAGGAAGGAAGTGGCAAACAAACCTGGCTTCATCCAGTCTTTTCACTTTGATGACTGACAATTCCCTTCACTAACTGCATGCTTGAATCATATTACTTTATTTTCTCTCTTCTCATAATGTCTAATGAGTTAATATCATGAGTGAATACTCAATGCCCAGAAAAAAAGTCATCTCTTCTCTCTAGCTTTCTATGATGCAGATTAATTACCCTTCATCTATGTTTCCAAGCACTACAATTAATATTCTATTAAAGCATTTACTATAGTCTACCAGGTTCCTCTGTCCTTGGAATTCTCCAGGCAAGAATACTGGAGTGGGTAGCCATTCCCTTCTCTAGGAGATCTTCCCAACCCAGGGATTGAACCCGAGTCTCCCTCATTGCAGGCAGATCTTTACTGTCTGAGCCAATAGGGAAGCCCAATCACATGATATCCTAGACTAAATGTCTTTCTTCTCCATGTAACTGTGAGCCCCTCTAAAATATGATGATTTATTCTTCATCTTTGGAGTCCCATGACCTACTATGCAGTAGGTGTTCAAATGTATGTAATTTGTTGAATTACAGCATGTCAGTTCGCCAATCTCTCTCAAAACATTTTTCAGGTGTATATTCCATTTCATTCCCTTGAGGCACTTGATCAAAATCTATAGAGCAACAGAGAACTTGAAACAGAGTGAATTAACTTTGATTTAATTCACATAGTCGCATATTCTCAGGCTAGGAAGACATACTAACAACTATGCAGTCCAATCACCCAGCCATCATACTAACATTCTCTGCAACTTCCTAACCTAGCAATCACCTAGAATTTGACATCTTCTAGTTGGCCTGTCTTTATCCCATGCACACACGGTAACAGCTGGATCTCCATTCACTCTCTTTGACCTTCCAACCCTTCGAAGTTCAACAGTATTGAAAAGGGATTTAGAGTCCAATGGGCTCAGATGCCTTCTAGCCTCCAGTCATTCCTTTTCCCGGCTAGCAGATGATGGGTGAGTTCTATTCATTTTCTACTGTAATTTTAAGAAGGAGAATTGGCTTCCCAGGTGACACTAGCGATAAAGAATCCACTTACCAATGCAGGAGATACAAGAGACACAGGTTCCATCCCTGGGTCAGGAAGATCCACTGGAGGAGAAAGTAGCAACCCACTCCAGTATTCTTGCCTGGACAATTCCATGGACAGAGGAACCTGGTGGACAGCAGTCCATGAGGTTGCAAAGGATTGGATGCGACTGAGCACAACACAACACTGTGCCCTTCCACACTGATTTCTTTTGTATTCTGGAAGAAGCTCCGTATCTCTCTTGCCCATGGATGGAATTCTCTCCTAGTTCTATTGCAAATGCGGATATCAATCCTATTTTTACATTCCTTTGATGAGACTGATGAGAATTTGAGAGAAGAGGGCAAAGTGTAAGGGTTAAATGCTTGTTCCAATAAAAAAACACTAGGGCAGACACTTTCTCCTACCCTCAACCTCATTCTTCCTCAGAAGGGATAAATGCTAACCATGTGTGGTCAAAGTAAAGGGTATGGACTGGGACATGTTTTCTAATGAGCAGAGGTCATACATGGTGAAGGTCATACCCCCTCCTTTATGCTTCTGTGAGACCAGCAGCAAGTTTACTCTGAACATCTCTGACCTTCTCATCACCTGAGCATGTTTGGACATTTTCATCTTATTGGTGGAACTTCAAGGTGTGAGTTTGGGGCTTTACAGGAAAGAGGGAAACCCTGTGAGCAATACCCTTGACCATATATTGTAACCCCACTTGTTGGAACTTATGAGCTGATTACAGGACATATGTCCTGATGATAAGATTGAAATCGCATTTGATGTCCAATGGCCCCTGGATGGATTCCCAAGTAACTCAGTGGTAAAGAATATGACTGCCAATGCAGGAGATGCAGGAGACACAGATTGGATCTCTGGGTCAGGAAGATCCCTTGGAGGAGGAAATGGCAACCCACTCCAATATTCTTGCCAGGAAAATCCCATGGACAGAGGAGCCTAATGGGCTACAGTCCATGAGTGGCAGACATGACTGAGCTACTGAGCATGGATTTACAGCCCCTGGATACAACTCCTTCCAGAAGAATCTATCAGATGGCCCGGGCACTCGACCTGAATATAGCTAGGACAGATACTACAGGCCTAAATAAATAAAAGATAGTTTCCACATTGAGCAGTACCCATATGAAAAACTTAGAGAAGATGAAACTTGAAAGGAGGATCCTTCAGTGCCAATGGCCCTCTGGATTCCAGTGGATGAGGAAGTCAAGGGAAAAAGTCACTAAGGCTTTCAGAAAAATCAGAAAACATGAACTAGCTTCAGGCCTGGAGAGACCCTCATGGCAGAACCTTCATATGCTGGAATAATATTATTCTTTCCATAAAGAGAATTGGTTTTTGCCTCAAAATCATCTCTCTCTATCATGCTTGCTTTGGAAACCAAAAGAAGTGAGGGTGTAATGCCCAGCATAAAAAAATAGACATCTGCCACTCATGGTCATGCACCATCAATTCAGCCAAATAACTTCATTCTCCAAATGCATAATACCTCTTACATTTGGACAGCTGTCACCAAACAGACAGGGACTCAGAGCCCTTCCTAGACAAATCCTTCTTTAGCAGAGCCAGGTCGAGGAAGAGGTGGGCTCATTTTGAGCTGAGATTTCATCTCAGGGGATTTCACTTCAAATTTCAGAGGACACTGACCATGTGTGCTGCTCTGTGTCTTTGTTTATGTGGTTCCTGGGCATATAGAAGACAGTAAAGAACTGTGCTGGAAAGGAGACAGCTGTGATATAGTAGAAAAAAAGAGCTAGGTGCCAGAAATAAAATGAAGAGTGTAAACAGACCTGAAATGTACAGTTTAGTATAAACCTATTCTTGTATCATCCACAGACATGTAAAACACAATCTCCAGATTGAAATGGACACATGCACTGGGTTCTCATTGTCCAAGTGCCAATGCAAAAAAAGAGAAAAATTCTAAAGTAAAACCTTTGAGAAAATACAGGATTAAATCTCTACTCTGGACTGCAACTATAAAATTAGAGGTAAAAGCCAGAGACAGTTTAAAGAAATGGTGTTCCTCCAGCTACATTCACTCTTCCAGGGGCCCTTAATGTCATTGAATACCAGCTCTACACTAAGAAGCTGTGGAATCTGGCACAAGTAACACCATTTCTGCCTCTCGGTTTCCTTATGTGTTAAATGGGGATAATAAAACCAATGTGCTAAACCTTAGATGAACCAATATTTCCAAATATAAGTCCAAAAGATTGAAACAAATAGTTTTGTTTATTCAAACCCATCCCAAGAGAGACTGAGGAATTACAAATTCTACTTCTTATCACTTGTTCCATCGTTCCACTGGAAGAATTTAGTACTACAGCATGTGAGGGGATTCTCCCACTCCTGGGGTGAGGACAAGGATAAGAAAATTACAAATAAAAATGAAGCATCAAGTAATAAGAAGAATCCACTTCCTCAGAAACTGTATGAGGTCTTCTCAGTTGCCTAATTGTTTTCCAAAGCCTGAGGCCACTGGAGGGAAGGAGGGGTGGTATGTGGCAGTGAGTAGGATGGATGTTGTTGAGGACTGGCCCCCCCAGCAAGTGCAAGCCTCAGCCTGTCATCTGAGAGAGAAAAGTGCATCATGGGAAACTCCAAGAACAACTAATGGTCTCCTCTGTGCCACTGACTTTCATTTTCTCTCTCTTTGGACTACATATGGAGCCACTATTCCAATTCTGCTAACTTAAATCTACCCTGCTTTTTGTGATGGATACAGTCATACATGGGGAAGTCAGTTTTCTCACTGAATTCTCTCCCAGTTGGAGGATTAGGAATTATTATACCCAATTTGCAGGTGAAGAAACTGAGATTCCAAGGAAAAATCACTGATCAATGCTATTAATAATACATGGTTAATAAAGAGAGGAGTTGAGTGTCTCTGAAGTAGCCTAGCAGAGGTTTTGTGATTTCATGAGTCCTTTTCTCATCCTCATTGAAATAGACATTGTGGTTATTTATTGTATCTGCTCTCAAGGTGAACCTGAGCCTGCCACTCTTCAGTAACTTCCTCAAGCCCATTTCTCCTAATGAGAAGTAGCAGCAGGAGTTCAGGAACACAATTATGAATCTCCATTTACAGATGGAAATCAATGAAGCTTAGATATTCAAGGTTATTCAAGATTCAAGAGAGAATAGGAATGAAAATATCTAGCCAAAAATGTCAAATTGAGATTCATTCCTTTTGATAAAGCTCCAATTACTAGCTATAAGAGGCTGGGTAAGTATCTCAACTTCTCTGAGCCCTCACTCTTAATCTGCACCATGGGAATACTACTACTAATCTTACACAGTGTTCAAATAAAAATAATAAACAGTGATTATTGTTGAGGGTTACCTTATGCCAGGCATTATCTAAGTGCTTCTTACGTTCTCCATCTACTGCTAAATGCAAGATTCTACCTCAAGGATGAAGAATAAGTTTCAGTAGACTGACACTCCTACAGAAAACAGCTATAAACTCAGGACAGAATACCCCCAAGACAACCACCTGAAAGCTCTAGAGCATAAACAAAGGCAAGAGATTTTGGAGGAGAGTCAAAACTTGGAAGGAACAATCATGATAAAGTGAGCTTCCCATTGAGGATGAGGGCTTTGCTCTGATAGCACACTCCAATCATAATTTAGGGAATCTAAACCCATAGAAACCCCAATTTTCTGGTCTAAGGAACAAAGGGATGGAAACTGGAGCCACTATGACTGTTGAAGACCAAGGGAGGGAATCTCCAAAAAAAGAGAGAATCAGAGAAGAACCCTAAATTCTGTATAGAGATTCTGCTCCAGGCTGATGCATGGACCACATATGTATGGGCTACAAATAGCCCAGCTAAATATGAAAACTGAGATTGAAGTTGCCACCTACCTAACCAAATCAATGCAGGCTATATACATTAATAATCTTTGGAGAAATAAAACTGAAATCATAGCATTTACAATGTTCAGAATACAACTCTGAGCTACTCAACATATGCAGAATAAAGAAAATGAGACCCTTTCTTAAAAAAAAAAAAAAAAGAACTCTAAAATGGTATAAATATGCTCCACATGTAAAGGAAAGTATACTCATAATGAATGAAAATATAGGATAACTCAAAAGAGAAACTGAAAATACGAAAAAGGATTGGTTGGAAATTGTAAAGCTAAAACCATAGTATCTGAAATTAAAATTTATTGGATGGCATTAATAACAGAATGGAGATGACATAGGAAAGAGTCAGTAAAGGTAAACTTGAAGAGAGGTCGATAGAGATTATAAAAAATAAAGAAACAAAAAATACTAGAAAAAAATGTACAGAGATCTGTTGGGGGTAATCGAAAGATCTAATATATGGGTTTTTAGGGTTGCCAAAACAGTGTAGAGAGAATAGAGCAGAAAAAATAATTTAAAGAAATAGTGACCGAAAACTCGCCAAACATGGTGACAGACATAAGTTTATAGGATCAAGAAGGTCAGCATATAAAACAAATATGAAAAAAAACCCTGCCTAGGCAAGTCGTAATCAGACTGCTGGAAATCTATAACTAAATCCTGGGAGCAATGTCAATCTAGAGCTCATCTTTCTGTAGGAGTGTATGTCCTTTGAGACTCTTTTTGTTGTTTGGTTGCTCAGTCATGTCCAACTCTTTGCGACCGCATGGACTCCCGCTAGTTTCCTCTCTGTCCATGGGATTTCCCAGGCAAGAATACTGAAGTGGGTTGCCATTTCCTTCGCCAGGGGATCTTCCCGACCCAGGGACTGAACCCGCATCTCCTGCATTGGCAGGTGGATTCTTTACCACTGAGCCACCAAGGAAGCCCATCTGTTTAATCAGAGAAATAACTGGTCTCAAATATTAGCTCTACTTCTCATTATTCTTCACGACCACCTTAGAGGCTATGACTTTTCCCATTTTACAGATAGAAGAACTGAGGTACACACAGCTGACATTCCCTGCTTGGTATCATATATTAAATATGTGGTGGGAGCAGAACTTGAACCTGACTCTAACTTCAAAACCCATACAATTAATCATCTTGATTGGTTCCATCATGTAGGAAGTTAATAACTGTGAAAGTATCAAGATAATGTCTTGTGTATGAAAGTGAAACTGTTGGTTGCTCAGTTGTGCCCAACTCTTTGCGACCCTATGAACTGTAGCCCCCCAGGCTCCTCTGTCCCTGGAATTCTCCAGGCAAGGATACTGGAGTCGGTAGCCATTCCCTTCTCCAGGAGATCTTCCCAACCAAGTGATGGAACCTGGGTCTCCTGCACTGCAGGCAGGTTCTTTACCATCTGAGGCACCAGGGAAGACCAACAGGTGCCCAAATTTTTGATTACAATCCTTCCTTTCTTCCTTCTGCTTCTTGGTGGCATTTGCTGCTAACATCCTCAATTAGCCAATATTTATTTATTCATAGTGTAACTATTCATAAGTACCATATTAGTTTCCTGTGGGTGCTATAATAAACTGGATGGCTTAACACAACAACCAAAAAAGTATTCTTTCATAGATCTGGAGGCCAGAAGTCAGAAATCAAGGTGTTGGTTGGGCCCCACTGTGAATTTTTTCTTGCCTCTTTCAGTTTCTGGCACCTCCAGGTATTTCTTGGATTGCAAATAAATGACTTCAACCTCTGCTTTTATTTGTACATGGCCTTCTCCTCTGTGTCTATGTCTTCTCTTCTGTCTTTAGTACAGACACTTGTGTTTAGATTTAGGTTCCAGAATGGTCTTCTGCATTGCAGGTGGATTCTTTACCATCTGAGCCACCAGGGAAACCCCCTAGGCAAACATTAATCTACTTTCTGGCTCATTTGTTTTGCCCTTCTGAACATTTCATATAGATGGAATCAAACAATGGAAGCATTTGTGAGCAGCCTGTTTCACTCTGCATGTTTTCAAGGTTTATCCATGTTGCAGAATATATCAGTACTTGATTACTTTTTATGGCCAAGTAATATTCCATTGTATGAATAGACCAAATTTAATTCATCCATTCATCAGTTGATGGACATCTGGGTTGTTTTCATTATTGACTACTACAACAACACTGCTGTGAGCATTCACATAAAGTGTTTGTGTGGACATATGTTTTCATTTCTCTTGAGTATATATAAAGGAGTTGGATCTGCTTGGTCATAGATGACTCTGTGCTTTATTTGGAGGAGCTGAGAATATGAAAGACATTCTCAGCAATAATGTATGAAGGCTTTGGTTTCTCATATTTTACTAACACTTAACATCTATCTTTTTTATTATAGACAAGTAGGTGTGAAGTAGTATCTTAAAACAGTTTTAATTGCATTTGACTGAAGGCTAACGATGTTGAATAATTTTTCAGGTGTTTATTGGTCCCTTGTATATTTTCTTTGGAGAAATATCTATTCAGATCATTGGCCTTTTCTTTAAAAAATGAAAATTGGCTGGTCTTTTCCACTGCATCACTTCCTTGGCAACATAAAAGCTCTTCATTTCGATCAAATCCAATTAATCTACTTTTTTCATTCTTCCCTTTGCTGACTTCACGTCAGGTGACCTGACCTGGGGGATCCTCAGGTCACCCATCATGTGTTCCTCACACCTTTTATGTCTCCATGCCAAGGTGGTTCAGTGGTCTGCCAATGCAGGAGACACAGGAGACATGGGTTTGATCCCTGGGTAGGGTAGATACCGTAGAGAAGGAAACGGCAACCCACTCTATATTCTTGCCTGGGAAATCCCATGGACAGAGGAGTCTGGAAGGCTACAGTCCATGGGGTCACAAAGATTTGGACATGACTGAGCACACACACATATAGGATATTTATTTATTTGTAGTTATCCTTGGCCCTTTGCTCTCTCTCACTAGACTATTAGCCCTCCGATGGCAGAGGCTTATCTATTGTGCTCACACTTCCATCCTCCCTGCCTAAAACAGTCCTTTCCCAAAGTAGACATTTGATAAATATTCTGCATAAATAGACATAAGATTATTTGTACTGTCCCAGCAAACAGCAGGACTGTGAGGGACAACACGTTAGCCATGAGAAAAGTATAGGGTTAAGTGGTAAGTTTGTTCCCCCGTCCACCAAAAAAATTGGTTTTAGAAACAGTCCCTGCACCCTCCTCCATCCTCACCTAGAACCAAGGCACTGTGAATTCTGAGGAAGCAAAGACTCTTGCTCAGAGGCTGCCTGGGACAGGGCACTGGCTGCTTGCATGGAAATGAGGCTGAGCTATGTTAGGCAACATCTGCTCATTGAAACCAGCCAAAGACATCAGCAGCCTCACACAGCTTTATTTCGAGGACTGACAGCCACTGTGCATCCCTGAAGGGCTCTCACTTGGATATGGTTGATAGCAAACCCAATAGTTGCTCAACTCTGCAAGCTGATGGATTATTGTTTGGCCATTAGCATTGCTTACCTCCTGTACCACATTCCAGGCTCAATCCTCTCTCTGCACATCACCATCATTGGCAGGGTTTGTTTTCAGATGGTTTTCCTTCCTAGTTAACTCTGTAAAAAGAGGGCACTTAGCCCATTTCACTCAAGAAGAAGGCTATTCAATGGCCCATTTTATCTTCTACGCATCTCAGGTCTATAGTGTCCTCTTACTGTAACAATTTAAAGGAGACTCCTGGAATGCTTTTATGTCAGAAAATATTATTACAGATGTAATTTTAATGGGAAGAGTGTGTTGACAAAATGTCAGTCCCTGATACATCCAGGTGTGGTCAGAGGGCCCTTTCACTTCTAACCTCAGTTCGGTCCGGTCCTTTAACTGAAATGCACCAGGGAGTTCTTTGGTGGGCCACTAGGAACCTCAACTTTTCAGTTGGTGGAAGGAAAACATAGACTAGACTGCAACTGGTAGATCTGAGAAATATCAGGAAACTTGTAGAGGTTGGCCTCGTCTATGATTAGTTTGCCTTTTTTCTTCTGCTTCATATTCCATTTCCAAGCCGGAGCTGGCACCTTCAGTCTGATTGCTACCACCAAGCTCTAAATCCTATTCTCTTTGGGCCAGTAGTTCTCATTATGGAGACCACGCATTTGATATTTCAAAAGCTCCCTTCAAGATTCCAGTGTACTCAAGTGCTAAAGTGAAGAGCCATGCTAACTTCAGATGATGGCAGGTAACGTTAAGAAGGAACTGTTTTCCAATAATTCCACTGCCCACGGTTGCCTGACTTCAAACACTAGCTGATAGAGGAATCTGAATCAGTTTGTCACTCCCTTGCAGAGTGTCAGCCTGTCACTCTTGCAGAGAGACAGGGTCAGCCTGAATTCATGGCAGTGCTCCAGTCTTTCATCTGCCATATCTTGGTTTACTTCTCCTTGCTACTCAGTTTCTGAGTACCTAAGTACCTAAGCTTTTGAACTGAGGTGTTGAAGACCTTTGAGAGTCCCTTGGACTGCAAGGAGATCCAACCAGTCCATCCCAAAGGAGATCAGTCCTGGGCGTTCATTGGAAGGACTGATGTTGAAGCTGAAACTCCAATACGTTGGCCACCTGATGCGAAGAGCTGACTCATTGGGAAAGACCCAGATGCTGGGAAAGATTGAAGGCAGGAGGAGAAGGGGACAGCAGAGGATGAGATGGTTGGATGGCATCACCGACTCAATGGACATGAGTTTGAGTAAGCTCTGGGAGTTGGTGATGGACAGGGAGGCCTGGTGTGCTGTGGTCCATGGAGTCACAAAGAGTCGGACACGACTGAGTGACTGAACTGAACTCAACTGAACTGGACTGAACTGGACTGAAGCACACTAGACAGGCTGGGGTTGAGCTTGTGGCTAAAGCTGAGTCTATGCCATTAAGTAAGATCACTGACAGGACTGTGACATGGTCAATCAAGCTGGAGTTCCAGTCTCTTGAGTGAAATAAAAACTGGGCGGAGCCCTGTATGCCAGAAGTGCTGCTTTCAGGCCCTGTGTGCCCTGAAAGATCACCTGGGACTCTGAATCTGATACCTAGTGACTGATTACCAGCAACTTACGTCAAGGCAGTCTTCTGCAGTGGCTTATTGCATCAAGCTCTTCCAGAAGTTAATGTCAGCTCCAGTGTGTTATTGATAAGTCTATTCCAGGTTGAAAGAAATGTATCAGTCATAAGAAAGATATAGAGCAGAGCAAAGAATAAATCAGTTTCTTAGATTTCTTTTGATGTCATAGGGTGATGGTAGAAAATTGGGACTGGCACTGAGAAAACTGACTTGGCACAGACAGGAGGACTAGATAATGTAGACAGAGCCCAGGGCTCTATGACTTCCTTCCTCAGCACTGATTCTTGGAGGCATCTGTAAAGGATGGGGAAGTGATCATTTAGGCCATGGTATCAAGTCCAGTCAGCTGGGGAATATTTAGGAGTCAAATGGATGTGGTTACAGAAGAGTAAATAGGGCTCCAGAGAGTCATGCTGAGTTTGAGCTTGAGGTGAGCCTAGTGACTTCCCTGGTGGTCCAGTGGTTAAGAATCCTGCTTGCAATGCAGGGTACACAGGTTTGATTCCTGGTAAGGGAACTAAGATCCCACATGTAGCAGAGCAACTAAGCCCATGAGCCACTACTACTGACCCTGGGTGCTCTGGAGCCTGTGTGCTGCAACAAGAGAGTCCGTGAGCCTCGAGGAAAGATCTCTCATGATGGGACAAAGATACCACAGGCTGCAATAAGACCCAATAGTCAAATAAACAAATGCATAAATATTTTTAAAAATAAATAAATAAAGATGAGTCTAGAGCATTTAACAGTATTACTAGGAGGTCAATCAAGCCAGAACCCTGTTGCTTGAGTGGATTAAACATTAGTGAAATTCCATATTCCAGAAGTTTTGCCTTCGATACTCTGTGGGCAACTAAGGATCTCCTGGAACTCTCAGTTCAGTGAGGGGTGTCTGATTGCTAGCAACAGAGCCTGGGAAGGAACAAGGATGAGGGAGGCAGTCAGAGGCCCAGTTATTGTGCTGGCTATCTATTCTCTGAGAATATGAATTCATTCTGCTCCCTAACAGTCTGAGGGTGGAGACAATTAATAAACTCTGTGCCCCAGAGGAAGTCTCCCCGGTACTGGGTGGTGGGAGGTCTTTGAGACTCCAAATTTGGAATTTGGGGAAAGGTAGAGGTGGGACCTACCAAAGATGGGGAGCCAGGGACAGCCAGCTCTTTCTCAGTGTGTGTGGGGTTACCCTTCTGGTCTTTCTCACCCCTTCTTTCCAAGCTCCTTTCTGTATTCAAATTCCAGCTAACAGCCAGACTCCACAGGGATGAGAGCTCTCTTTAAAGGCAAAAGTAAAGACCTCATTAAATCAGGGAATGCAGAGAATAGAATGAATAGGAATGAAGCACTTTCAGCTACCCCTCAGGAGGCCCCAGTAGAATAGCACTTCTCAGTGGAAAGCATTAGCACCAAGCTAATTCCTTAATGGACTGAATCTTTACAGTGCCCCCAGAGGCCCAGCGGCACTGATGGGGGGTGGAGGAATTTAGACCCAGCCCTCCCCCACCCCAACTCATTGGAAAAGACCCTGATGCTGGGAAAGATTAAAGGCAAAAAGAGAAGGGGCGGAGGTTGAGATGGTTAGAGAGCATCACCGATGTAATGGACATGAATCTGAGCAAACTACAGGAAATAGTGAAGGACAGGATCCTGGCAGACTGCAGTCCGTGGGGTCACAAAGGGTCGGATGAGACTTAGCAATTGAACGACAACAGCAACCTCCCTCACCCCCACCTTCAGCCTCAGATGCAGCGTCCCAGGACTGTAGGAAAGGCCAGTTAGGGAAAGACCTGGAGAATTTGACTTCCAACTACTCACATGCTCTCCCAGAGAGCTGTGTGGAATCCTCCTAGCAGACCGAGCTTTTTGAGATAATAGATTATAAAAAGGAGAAGTGAGGAATGGTAAAAAGAAAAACAAAAAGATAAATAATTTCAGTTGTCCTGATGACCTGGGAATCCTAGATAAAGAAAAATCTCTGCTTGGGCCAAAAGTTCTCTTCATTAAAGAGAATGAGCTCTTTCATGTAACCTGCTGGTACTGAAATCTGGAGCCCCATGAAACCTGGGACATCAATAAAGACAGCATGATGGAGTGAGAAGCAATGGGATTCAGAGTCTTGGAACCTCAGTTTGAATCCTGACTTCATCGCTAAATTGCTGTGGGATACTGTTCAGCCTCCTTAGGGGTTAATAATTTTGCTATTTATAAATTGGGGATAATATATACCTATCTCATGAAATGAAATAGTATCTATAAACATGATCAACTCTTTGCTCCAGTGAAAGGCAGACATCATCACAAGTCTGTGGTGTTTTAGGTAGTCCAGGAGACCTTCCTGATAATGACGTTAATACCAGATGTTGAGACTTCTCTGGTGGTCCAGTGGTTAAGAATCTGCCTTCCAAAGCCGGGGATGCTGGTTGGATCCCTAGTCCAGGAACTAAGATCCCACATGACAGGGGCAGTTAAGGCCATGTGCCCCAACCACTGAGCCCACACACTCTAGAGCTGAAGTGCCCATGCTTCAAAACTAAACAAGCCTGTGTGCCACAAGTAGAGAAGTCCCCATGTGCTGCAACTAGAGGAAGCTGGCATGCCTCGACGAAGACCCAGAGCAGCCAAAATAATAATAATAGACATGAAAATAGGCCAGAATGGAGTCACTTGTACTAAGCCCCACATCAACAAACCTAGACTCAGCTAACGTTTTAGCTCTCCCAGAAGTGGAATCTTAAACCAGTCACTCAGGAATCACATGATGAGAATTAGCTAGGTCATCTTCTGATAAACCCCTGCCATTCCAAGTAGGAAAGTAACCTTGCAATAACCAATTGCCTCTTTGTCTTATCCAACTTCCTTGCTCATTTTGCCTACAAAATCCCTTGCCTTGTACAGCTCTTTGGAGCTTCTTTCCATCTGCTAGATTGGATGCTGTCCAATTTGTGAATCGTTGAATAAAGCCAGTAAGATCTTTAAAATTTACTCAGATTAAATTTTGTTAACATAAATAAACATTTCAATCATTTACTATATGCTGGGCCCTATGCTCTAAATATGCGTGCATCAACATATTTATTCCTCTTAATGATGTTATGGGTCAAGTACTCTCTTTCATGCCCATTTTACATGCAAGAAAACAAAGGTTCAGAATATATAAGCAATTTGCTCAAGACCGCATACTTAGTGAGGAGTAGAATTGGGACTTGAATTTATCATATGCCAAGTACCTCTGTGCCACATTGCCACCCAGATAAACAGAGAGGCAAGACGCCCCATGATTTGCCATGCCCACTTGGGGAATAGAAAAACGCCACAACTGCACAAGGAGTACATGGTGTTTAGGACTGGAATTACCCCCAATAGTCTCAGTGTCCGTGAGAGCAGTTCACCTACTTAGTGTCTGGCATATGTGCTAAATGATATTTTTGTTTTGTTGTATTTATGTTAAATCTGTGACAGACATGTAAGGTAGCACCCAGGGATCCCCATTACTTGGTGTCACACTCTGTAGAACCCCTCTTCCCAAGTGTAGGCTCAATCCAGTTACTTACCTTTAATGAATAAAGTAGCAACAGTGATGGAAAATAGGTTTCCTATATTTGCATGTATTAATCAGCTTTGGCTGCATAAAGAAATACCACAGATGCGTGGCTTGAACAACAGACCTTTATTTTCCCACAGTTCTGGTGCCTAGAAGACCAAGATCAGGTCCAAGCCAATCTGGTTTCTGCTGAGAGTTCCCTTTCTGGCTCACAGATGGCCACCTTCTCACTGCAACCCTTCATGACCTTTCCCCTGGTGAGTGTGTATGGAAAGCGAGCCCACTCCCTGGTATTTCTTCTTTTAAGGACACTAATCCTATTGGATCAGGGTCCCACCCTATGACTTTATTCAACCTCAATTACCTCCTTACAGGCCTTACCTTCAAGGTTGGGGGTGTGGGGTGTGGTTAGGGCTTTCAGATGTGAATCTGAGGGAGGAGACACAGTCCAGACTACAACAGGGCAGAACAAATCACCACAGAGAGAAGCTTAAAGCCACGCACACTTATTACCTCACTTTCGGGGCCAGGACTCTGGGGTGCAGGTTAGCTGGGTTCTCTGCTCTAAGTGTCATGAGCTTGAAATCAAGTTGTCGGTCAGGCTGAGTCCTTGTCTACAGATTCTGGAGGAAAATCTACCTGCAAGCTCCTTCTTGCTGTTGGCAGAATTCAGTTCTTGTGGTTGTGGAACTGAGGTTCCTGTTCCCCTGCTAGCTATCATCTGTGGGCTTTTCTCAGCTGCCAGGGGCCCCGGCCTTCCTCACCACCTAGCCTCTTTCATCTTCAAGTCAGGGAGAGCATGTCCAACCCTTCTTGTGCTTGAATCTCTGACTTCCCTCGTCTCTGACCTTGAGACCAGCCTCCTTAAATATACATGTGGTATCTACCCTTCTAAAGACCTCCTGTGATTAGGTCAGTTCCACCTGGATAATCTCCCTATCTTTAAGTCAACTGATCTGGGACCTTAATTACTTTGCAAAACCCTTTTGGCCATATGATGTAATAGAACCATGGGAGTGCCATCCCATCATATTTGCACTCCTGGGTCCTACAGGAGGACACCAGGGGAATGTCTTATAATTCTGTATTCCATAGTCACCTCCAAGAAAACTTCTGTCTTGCTCACACTTTCTTTCTCTAGCTTTATTCTCATCTTCCTCTGCTGAAGCAAGTTTCCCTGTTGTGAGCTGCCCTGTAGACAGACTCATGTGGCAGAGATTGATCACAGCCAGTGAGCATGTGAATCCCACCAACAGCCAGTGAGCATGTGAATCAACAGCCAGTGAGCATATGAATCCCACCAACAGCCAGATGAGTGAGTTTAGAAGACAACTCCTTTCCCCCTATTTGAGCCTCATGGTGAAGCCCTGACCATACCTTGACTGTAGTCTCATGAGAGATGCTCAGGCAGAGGACCCACCTAAGCCACACCCCAATTTCTACATGCTGCTATTTTAAACTGCTGAGTTTGGGGTGGGGGGGGCAATTTCTTACACAGCAGTGTATAACTACTACAAGATCTCTTAACAGAAGCAATGTAATAAGAACTATGTATGTATGACCTCTATTTGGGTTATTTCCAAGAAGTTGAATGAAGAAAGAATGATATCATACCCAATAATATTTCACAACACATGATTCATATAAGCTATATATGAAGATGTATGGCTTACCATGTTGTTTAGTTGCTAAGTCACATCCACTCCATGGGATTTCCCATTTTCTTCTCTAGGGGATCTTTCTGACCCAGGGATTGAACCCACATTTCCTGCATTGGCAGGCAGGTTCTTTACCATTGAGTCACCTGGGAAGCCCCGTTTCTGTTTAAACAAGGCAGTAAATCTTTTCCATGTCTCATGAGTACTACAGGGCCATATAGAAAGCAGTCAGGATTCTCTAGTCTCTAAATGGCATAATCTGTCATGCAACAAANGCAGGTTCTTTACCATTGAGTCACCTGGGAAGCCCCGTTTCTGTTTAAACAAGGCAGTAAATCTTTTCCATGTCTCATGAGTACTACAGGGCCATATAGAAAGCAGTCAGGATTCTCTAGTCTCTAAATGGTATAATCTGTCAATGATTAGCAATTGGTACCTGGGTACCATCTGGTATCTTGCGGCTGTGCCCAGAATTAGTATCTTCATGTTGGCAAGACATATACCATGAAACACCTTTCCCCGGGAGAAAATAAAGTTTATCAGATTTGGCTCCTTTATGAAAGATAACTCAATGCGAGCCCACCTCTAACATTTACAAGAGTCAAGAGCTAGAGTAAAAACATAAGACCCTTATACCATACGCTAAACAGTTACAAAAAGAAAGCCTAAATAAAATACGCTCTACCTTCATAACAACAAGGCCAAGTGCTCATGCAGAATTCTCAAACCCATTCCATGTATGGAAAAAGCCAACTCTGAGCCCTTGGCCCACACTCAGCTCTGTTCTACACCACATCCTCCTGTATAAGCCTGCGGATACCCTGGCCTGCATGTCCAAGACCATCCACACTCTGCTTCGAACAGCCCTCAGGCCTCGAAAGGCATATACCCACACAGCCCACCCTCTGGAACACAGACACAGAAAAACTCCCAAACAGGCCTTGAACTTGAGCATGGCGCCATCTGAAGAAGGAAATGCAGGATTCTGATGAGCAGAGTATGGTCTAGGAGAGCACTCTCTCTGGATGCATATGTTCTTTGGCATGTTAATTTGTTGTTGTTGTCGAGTATAGTTGATTTACAATGTTGTGTCAGTTATTTCTGTACAGCAATGTGACTCAGTTATAGATACATGTACATGCATTCTTTTTCGTTGTGGTTTATCACAGGATATGAAATGTAGTTCCCTGTGCTCTACCATAGGACCTTGTTGTGACAGTTTTTCATATTGCGCGCGCACGTGTGTGTGTGTGTGTGTGTGTGTGTGTGGAGAAGGGCGGTAGGCAGAGAGGAAGAAGACTGGGGCCTCCAAAGCACAGGGATCCTTTTTGCCCAGCTCTGAAGACAGACAGGGTAGATTTTCCAGTGAGGTTATGTCAGTAACAGACATGGTAGCTCAGCCCAAAGTAAGTACAACCCTGTGTCACAAGAGAGGAGGAAATGGGGAAGGCATCCAGACAGGGAGGAAAGCCGGACTGTCAGGGAGACAGCCTCAGTCGCTGGTCAGGGAAGAGGAGCTGGAAGGAGGGGCCAAGTTCTCTCAACCCAGACACTGAAGTGCCTGATGAGATGGATGCTCTCGCAGGTTCCTGGATGTGGTTACCAGGACAAAACCAGACCAGCAAAATGAGGCGATACCGTGTCCAGTGTCCCATGTCATTTATTTCAATTAATGGCGTGCCAAACCACTCAGCTCGCCTACGCTTGAAATCGGCAAGATGCCATGTGAAATGTACTTTCCCTGTGAACATTTTCTAGACCCGTCTCCAGGAGAACCAGCAGTCTTCCCTGTCCTGCCTTCTAGATACATTACTTACAGGTGCAAGTCCACAGAGACGGCAAGAGAGGCCAGGCAGCTAGGTAGCAAGCAAGTGGATATTTGAATCCCAAAGATCTGGGTTCCAATCGCAGTTCCTCCATAACGTTGTGAACCTGTCTCAGCATTTGTGTCCTTACCCTTAACCTAAAAAAACATTAGTGCTCATTTCGTAGGATTGTTATAAGATTTAAAGGCAGTAACAAGCAATAAGTATTGAGCCTCATGCCTGGAATATAGTAAGAGCTCAATAAGCTTTGGCCACTATTGCATTAGAGTTAGCTCTTCACGAAACTGTCTTCCACCCTAAATTATGATCTCTTTAAGGTTAATGGCAATATTTTATATCTCCAGAATCTGTCACAGTGTTTGTTTAAAAAAAAATGAAAAAAAACTCATTTAGAGTCCATTCTATGCCAAACACTGTATGAGGCCAATAATAAGCCTTGGCTAAGTATAGATTAGCCAAATCAAATAAAGAAATCAAGAGATTGTAACTTATAATTAAGAATTTCCCAACTCTCAGTTAATCCCACAAAGTATCTATAACTAATCTTGAATCTTCCTTGTTTGAATATTAGGTTTTTTCCTCTCCCTTTTTAACCTCTTGGGGAAAGGAAAAAGTTTTTTTTCTTTGTTTTCAAACAACTTGATATTTTGAGTGTATCTACAAGACAAGACTTCCCCTTGGGACTTTTCTGGGAGTCCAGTGGCTAAAACTTTTACCTGCCAATGCAGGGGACTGGAGTTTAATTCCTGGTGCGAGAAGATTCCACATGCCACAGAACAACTAAGCCTGAGCACCACAATTACTGAAGCCCATGTGCCTAGAACCTGTGCTCCATAGAGAAACCGTCAAAATGGGAAGCCCACGAGAAGCTCACGAACAATGAGAAGCAACTTGAAAGTAGCCCCTACTCACCACAACTAGAGAAAGTCTTTGCACAGCAACAAAGAAGGCCTAGTATAGCCAAATAAAATTAATTAATTTAAAAAGAAAAAAAAATGTAATAAAAACAGTAAAAATCATTTTAAAAAGAATCCCCCTTGGATGTCTCCCGTTTCCCTGATCTCATGTAGGCAAAACTGTTATCTGTCTTTCGGTTGTTATATCAGCAAAATAGCTCAGTGGGTGCAAAATCACTCCTTTTCAAGAGGCAGTGCTGAGCAGAAACATATTTATAAGAGTCACAATACATATTCACCACATTGCTTCCAGCAGCATTGCCTGTGTGGAAAGTACCTCTACTGATTACCGGTAAACTGCCACCAGAATTGATTTCCACATTTCATTTATAAGCATTAATGCAGAAGGTTGAAAAATAAAAGATAGAAGGAGAAAGAATGCATTATGTTACCTGTCTCCTATATTTGATTTGGTTAGAATGCCTCCGCCATGAGACCAGGTTGATTTCACCGCTGGATCTCAAGTTCCTAGGATGAGAAAAATACCTGGCCCAGAGTAGGAATTTGATAAGCATTTGTTGCATGACTGAACGAATGACTAACTAAGTGAATGAATAAATCCTGCCTGAATATTTTTACTACACTTGTCACCTTTGCTGATAGCTGATCCATAGAGGTGTGATCTGCTCAGATCTTTCATGGACTTGTTCTGGTGAATTTTGAAAACATGCTCCTTTCAGAATCTGAATTCATTTTCAAGCTGCTACACAGAGAATATCAACTTCTATAGCTAGATGAGAGGACGACACCTCCGGGCTGGCCTGCAGACATGGTGGAGTGTTAATTTCCTGTGATCTGCTTGCCCTGTCTGCTAGAGGTTCCTGCCTGAATGTTGTAGGCAGCATGTGTATTGAATGCTCCTTTAAACTTCTGAGACACATGGAGTTCCACTCAGATGACTGAGAAGGTTTTCTTCTGGAACAGTTCCTTGTTCCCACTTTCCTATCATATGTTCTATATCCCTCTAATTTAGCTCTTCCCATCCCCCACTCTGTGTAGCAAAGGACCTGAGAATACGTGAGGCAAATTAGAAGTAGCAAAATCTGAAAATCATCAAGTCTGGAAGAAAGTAGACAAAGGTGTATTCCAAGGATTTAAGGATAAGGTTTTCACCTTGGAAGGGGCACCTGGCTAATATCTGGAGAAATGCAATCCTCTGAGAAAAAAAGGCAAATCAGTGGATGCCTGTGATGGCAAAATGTTTGTGTCAGGCTGGAGGGGAAGGAGGAGATTCAGGTTGTCGATTTTAAAAAATGCACAAGGTGAGTGTTGCGAATTAAGTTTTATTGGGCGCAGAATGAGGGCTTCAGGGACTTCATTGGTGGTCCAGTGGTTAAGAATCCACCTTCAAATGCAGAGGACACTGGTTCAAACCCACGTACCCAGAACTGAGATCCCACATGCCACTGGATAACTAAGCCACAATGACACAGCGAAAAATCCCATGTGGTATGATGAAGAGCCCACGTGCTGCAATTAAGACCCGGTGCAGCTAAATAAATAAATAAATACTTTTTTAAAAAATGAGGACTGCAGCCCAGGAAACACCACTTCAGATAGCTCTGAGAAACTGCTCAAGGAGGCATGGGAGAAAGATCAGTATATATGTGATTTTGGTGAAGGGAGAGTACATGTGATCTTATTTTTCCAGAAGGTTTCTGCTCCTCTCATGAACCTTTTTGCTAGTCACAAGAAACAGGTATCACCATAAAGGGTTTCAGTGCTTTTCTAGATATAAGGAGATACAAGAATTAGGCTCATAAAATTGGCTCCTGAAAATATCTAATTATCCAAAGACCTGTCCTGCCACTTCCAGCCCCCCAGCCCCTACCCTGGCTGAGCACAGAGTGTCTCATTTCTACCCTCCACCCTGAACTCCTTTCAGGGGTGTTAAAAATCAGCAGCTGCAGCAGCACATGATTTAACCCTTGTAGAGGCAGAGGCAAGTACCTGTTTGTAGTTGACAAGGTAGAGGTAAATGGAAGAAAAGTTAGTGAAGGACGGAGCTCTGGGATGCTCAGGGCTGCACGTGCTGAGGATGAGAATAAAACTTGCCTCCAGGAAGCTCAGGCGTGCGTGCGTGCGTGCGTGCGTGCGTGAGTGCGTGCTCAGTCCTCCTTGCGATCCTGTGGACTGTAGCCCACCAGGCTCCTCTGTCCATAGGATTTCCTGGGCAAGAATACTGCAGCGGGTTGCCATCTCCTTCTCCAGGGGATCTTCTCAACCCAGGGGTCAAACTCATGTCTCTTTTGTCCCTTGTGTCTCCTGCATTTGCAGGCAGATTCTTCACCACTGCGACAACTTGGAAGCCCCTCCAGGAAGTCCATCTTCTCTCAGCTCCTAGTCCCAACTTGGAGCAACAAGAGCAGATGTCAGGGTGGATGACAGAGGAGAGCGGGACACAAAATGACCTTCAGAGATCAGACTGACATGGTCAACAGGCACATGAAAAGATGCTGAACATCACTAGTCATCAGGGAAATGCAAAGTAACCCCTGTGAGATATCCCCTCCCACCTATTTGGACGGCTGTCCTCAAGAAGGCAAGGGATACCACATGTTGATGAGAATGTGGAGGTAAGGGAACCCTTGTGTACTGTTGGTTGGAATGTAAAATGCCACATGGAAAACAGTATGGAGATTCCTCGAAAAATTAAAAAGAGAGCTACCAGCCATTCCACTTCTGGGTATGCATCCAAAGCAAATGAGATCACTGTCTCAAAGAGGCATCTGCATTCACATGTTCATTGCAGCATTATTCACAATAGCCAAGAAATGAAAATGATCTGTCTGTCAAAGGATGGATGGATAAAGATGTGGTGGTATATTTATACGATGGAATATTGTTCAACCCTGAGACAGAAGGAAATCTCGCCATTTTTAATGAATTGGGAGGAACTTGAGGGCATTATGCTAAGTAAAACAAGCCAAAGACAAATACTGCAGGTATCATTATAAGTGAAATCTAAAAAAAAGAAGTCAAACTCATAGATTAAGAATCTGGTTGCCAAAAGCTGGGGATAGGAGAAACGGGGAGAAGTTGGTAAAAGAGTGCAAATTTTCAGTTATAAAATGAATCACATGGTGACTAGAGTTGAAACCACTGTATTGTGTAACTGAAATTTGCTAAGAGAACAAAACTTAAATGTTCTCACCGAAAAAAAAAAAAGAAAAATATGTGACGTAATGGATGTGTTAATTAACTACATCAGGGAAATCCTTTCAAAATGTAAATGTGTATCAAAATACCATGATGTACACTTTTAAAATCTTAGAACTGTATATGAAATTACCTCAATAAAGTTGAAATTTTTAAAAAAAATCCAAAAATCCTTTAGTTCAGTTCAGTTCAGTCGCTCAGTCGTGTCTGACTCTTTGCGACCCCATGAACTGAACTGCAGCACGCCAGGCCTCCCTGTTCATCACCATCTCTCGGAGTTCACTCAGACTCATGTCCATCGAGTCCGTGATGCCTTCCAGCCATCTCACCCTCGGTCGTCCCCTTCTCCTCCTGCCCCCAATCCCTCCCAGCATCAGAGTCTTTTCCAGTGAGTCAACTCTTCGCATGAGGTGGCCAAAGTACTAGAGTTTCAGCTTTAGCATCATTCCTTCCAAAGAAATCCCAGGGTTGATCTCCTTCAGAATGGACTGGTTGGATCTCCTTGCAGTCCAAGGGACTCTCAAGAGTCTTCTTGAGAGAAGAGATAAGAAAGCCTTCTTCAGCGATCAATGCAAAGAAATAGAGGAAAACAACAGAATGGGAAAGACTAGAGATTTCTTCAAGAAAATTAGAGATACCAAGGGAACATTTCCTGCAAAGATGGGGTCGATAAAGGACAGAAATGGTATGGACCTAACAGAAGCAGAAGATATTAAGAAGAGGTGGCAAGAATACACGGAAGAACTGTACAAAAAAGATCTTCATGACCCAGATAATCATAATGATGTGATCACTCATCTAGAGCCAGACATCTTGGAATGTGAAGTCAAGTGGGCCTAGAAAGCATCACTACAAACAAAGCTAGTGGAGGTGATGGAATTCCAGTGGAGCTCTTTCAGATCCTGAAAGATGATGCTGTGAAAATGCTTAGAACTGTATATGAAATATACCTCAATAAAGTTGAAATTTAAAAAAAAAATCCAAAAATCCATTTAAGGTGGACATATTTGCTGAGATTGGCATTTTTCTTTGTTTTATGGTGATGCCGGGCTTCCCTCATAGCTCAGTCGGTAAAATATCTGCCTGCAATGCAGGAGACCTGGGTTTGATTCATGGGTTGGGAAGATCCCCTGGAGAAGGAAATGGCAACCCACGCCAGTATTCTTGCCTGGAGCATCCCATGGACGGAGGAGCCTGGCGGGCTACAGTCCACGGGGTCACAAGAGTCGGCCACAACTTAGAGACTAAATCACTACTACCACATGTTGATGTCACGTCACTATTGCTTGTCTTCTGACAGATTTCTTGCTATGAGGCAGGAGAAAGATAGTTAATTCCAGATATCTCTCCTTAAACCTGAGCCACCCTAGTATCAGCATTAACAGTTATATATATATTTTTTAACAGACTTTGCAAATAATAGTCATTTAAACAACATGGTACGTAAGTTCAGCTAGACATAACAGAGAGCTTAGATTATACTCCACTATATGTGAGAATTCAGTATATAATAAAGAGAAGAAAAATAAGGATATTGAATAATTTGTATTGGGACAAATGATTAACTATGTGAAAAGTGTCTTCAATGTTATGCAATAAAACAAATTCCAAATAGATCAAAGAGCTATTTTTTAATCAAAGCATAAAAAAAATTATAAGAAAAATGAATACTTATCACCTTCTGCAAAGAGGAGTGTCTAGATTTAGAAAAGAGTTTTTAAAATCACAAAGGAAAAGATGGGTAGATGTGGTTATAAAAAATTTAAATCTTCTGCCCATAAAAAAAACTAATCAAACTTAAAAGGAAAACAAAAAACAGGGAAACACATTTGAAGCAGATATAACCAAAAGGAACCATGTACCTATACATTTGAATTAATACAAATCTTTAAGAGAAACAGAGATACCATGGATGAATGGAGAGAGGGCTTAAAAAAAAAAAGACATTTCCCCAGAGACAAAAAATGTTACTGTTTAAAAAACATGGGAAAATGTTCAATATCACTACTAATCAAAGCCATGCAAATAAAAACAATCACATTTTATGCTTTTTAAATTAGCTGGTCTTTTAAAATGGTAATAGGTATATTAACACAAGTATGGCAAAATGGGTATTTTCTTAGTGTTGCAGATCAGAGTGTAAATTGGCCCAGCCTTTTTTTTTAAGAGAGTAATTTGTAAATGCATATCCAGTGCCTTAAAATGGTCACACCATTTGATCCAGTAATTACACGACAGAGTGTATCGCTTAAAGAAGTCACTGGAAATACTGGTGGTGGACTGGCAACTGAGAAGGGGTGAATGTATGCACCAAGATCATCAGCACAACAACATAAGTAATAGTGAGATAAATTCTTTTTTAATCTAAATGTTTCATTAGCTAGTCTATGTCATAATCTTAGCATGAAACATTATGGAACTGTAAAAATGCAAAGTTCATAAAGTCTGTATAATATGGAAAATGCTTGTGAAAGTCTGTATAATACGGAAAATGCTTGTGATGTAATAGACACTGAAAAAAAAAAAAGATAAAAATTGCATGTAGGGATGGATATAATTATGTTAAAAAAAAATTAGGCACAAAAAAAGCCCAGAAGAAAAGACATTAAAATGTAAATAGTGGTTAAGCATGGATGGTCAACTTATGGATGATTCTTTGTTTTCTTTTCTACATTCCAGAAATTTACTTTTTTCCAATAATATGAGAAAAAACGCATTTATAAACATGCAATATTTCTATTCCCTTGGAGATCTTTGGTGGCTCAGACAGTAAAGAATCTGCTGGCAACGCAGGGGACGCGGGTTTGATCCCTGGGGTCAGGAAGAGATGGAAATGGCTAACCACTCCACAGTCCATGGGGTTGCAAAGAGTCAGACATGACTGAGCAGTTAACACTTTCCTTTGACATCTTGGGTCATTATGGATGTCAAACATTTGTTTCAGACAAAAGGCACCTTTGGAGAGCTTTGGAATGTAGTTCACGTACAAGGTAATGCCCAGTGAGACACTGAACATAAAACCTCTGTCTTAGTTCAGGATGATATAACAAAGGTCCACAGACTGGGTGGCTTATACATAAAAGAAATTTATTTCTCACAGTTCTAGAGGCTGGGTGTCTGAGATCAGGATGCCAGTTCTGACAACGACCCTCTTCTGGGAGGTAAACTTCTCCTGTGTCTTCACATAGCAGATAGAGGGCAAGAAAGCTCTCTGGGATCCTTTTTATAGGACACTAACCCCCTTCATGACAGCTCCATTCTCATGACCTCTTTTCCCTCCAAACCCTCCATCCTTCTCAGTGTAACCGAAAGTGGAGTCCAGCCAGTAGGTACTCAAAAGCCAATATAGGGGCCAGGTTGCTGCTACTGCTTAGTCACTTCAGTCGTGTCCGACTCTGCGACCCCATAGATGGCAGCCCATCAGACTCCCCTGTCCCTGAGATTCTCCAGGCAAGAACACTGGAGTGGGTTGCCATTTCCTTCTCCAATGCNGGTTGCCATTTCCTTCACCAATGCGTTAAAGTGAAGTCGCTCAGTTGTGTCCAACCCTCAGTGACCCCATGGACTGCAGCCTACCAGGCTCCTCCATCCATGGGATTTTCCAGACAAGAGTACTGGAGTGGGGTGCCATTGCCTTCTTAGTGGAAAGGAAAATTTGCTTTATTTTGGATGCTGGCAACCAGGAGGGTGGGGTAGGGGTGGGAGTGAACATCTGTCTGAAGGCTGACCCCCACTGCCCTCACCAAACACACACACACACACACACACACACACACACACTGATGATCAGTGTGCAAGAGCTTTTATTGGATGAAGGAGGGGCCTACTCATAGAAACAATATAGTCAACTCCAACAGTCATCTCGAACTTAGTCATTGGTGGTCTGACCAGCAGTATCTTGACTTTCAAGTAGAGTAAATCTTTAGCTCCATGGTCAGTTTGTCCCCATTTCCTTGAGGCCGGTTCTCAGAATTGTGGCAGCTTATGTCATGGCTAGCTACAATGTGGTCATCATGTAGTTAACTTCTTGAACTTGAGTGTGGGGTGGGGTGGGGTTTCAGTATCTAAAAGACAGCTCACTGCAAATGGCTCAGGATATTATCTATTGCCCTTGAGAAGGAACTAAAGGTCCTTGGCGATGCTTAATGACTACATTATTATTATTTGGTGTCCTCTGACTGTTTTTCTTTGTTTCTGCACTTTTCTCACTTCTCTGATCAAATCCATTCTTTGGTCAAAGTTCTCCTATAGATGAAAAGGAGGCAGAGGACATGCGAGGCAAGAGCCATAGGGTCCTGCTCCATTTCCCCAACACCATCACATGAAGGATTAGAATTTCAGCATATGAATGTGGAGGGGTGGGTGGACACGAACATGCAATCTACTGAAAGCTTTCAATGCAAAATTGAGGTAGAATCAGAGTGCTGGCCATAAAGTGATCCTCAGTAAAAAACTGTAGAATGAGCCAATCACTGAATGCTTGATAGCTAGTACTCACTGAGCTCTCAGTAGTACTCACTGGCAGTGTTCTAGTACCTTTATACATTTAAGCTCATTCAGTCCCCCAACAACCAGGAGATAACCTTGACAAAGCTCTACAGAGCTGTTTTTGCTCAGTCACTAAGTCGTGTCTGACTCTTTGCGACCCCATGGACTGCATTATGCCACGTTTCCATGGCCTTCACAATCTTCCAGAGTTTGCTCAAACTCATGTCCATCCAACCAACTCATCCTCTGTCACCCCCTTCTCCTCCTGCCTTCAATCTTTCCCAGCATCAGGGTCTTTTCCAGTGAGATGGCTCTTCCCATCAGGTGGCCAAAGTACTGGAGCTTCAGTTTCAGCATCAGTCCTCTCAATTAATATTCAGGGTTGATTCTTTTAGGATTGACTGGTTTGATCTCCTTGCAGTCCAAGGGACTTGTACGAGTCTTCTCCAGCACCACAATTCAAAAGCATCAATTCTTCAGGGCTCAGCCTTCTTTATGGTCCAATTGTCACAGCCATTCACAACTACTGGAAAAACCTCAGCTTTGACTACACACACCTTTCTTGACAAAGTGATGTTTCTGCTTTTTAATATGCTACCTAGGTTGGTCATAGCTTTTCTTCCAAGGAGCAAGCATCTTTTAATTTTAGGGCTGCAGTCACCCTTCACAGTGATTTGGGAGTCCAAGAAAATAAAATCTGTCACTGCTTCCACTTTTTCCCCTTCTATTTGCCATGAAGTGATGAGATGCCATGGTCTTCACTTTTTGAATGTTGAGTTTTAAGCCAGCTGTTCTCACTCTCCTCTTTCACCTTCATCAACAGACTCTTTAGTTCCTCTTTGCTTTCTGCTATTAGAGTGGTATCATCTGCATATCTGAGACTGACAAAGTTGATGCCTTTAAACAATGGAAATTCACTCTCTCACTGTCCTAGAGAAGTTCAAAATCAAGGTATTGGCAGGGTTGTTTCCTTCTGGAGGAGAACATACCATGCCTCTTTCTGACCTTCTGTGGCTCTGGATATCCTCTGGTTCCTTGACTTGTAGAGGATTCGTTCCAATCTCTACCTCCATCCTTAATGTGGTTTTCTCCTCTGAATGTGTCTCAAATCTCCCTCTCCTTTCTTTCATAAGGACACCAATCATTGGATTTAGAATCTACCCTAAATACAGTATGATCACATTTTTAACCCTTAATTATATCTACCAAGACCTTATTTTCAAATCAGGCCACATTCATAGGTATTGGAGTAGGACATAGTTCAGCCCGCACAAGGTGTTACAAAAGAAATGGAAAAGTGTCAAGAATCTCTAGAAAAAGACTAAGTGGAGGTCACTTGAGAACATTTTTTGTGTGTAGTGCAATCTAAATTTCAGTCTCCACCACTGAACTATATGAGCTCCTCACAGGCTTTTTATTTTATGTCCCCCAGGCTTGGCATATTGCCCAATGACACTCAGTTAATATTTGCTGATTTGAGCTCTTAATCTGTTCTGGCTGTCATAACAAAATACTGTAGACTAGATGGCTTAAACAACAGAAGTTACTTTTCACAGGTGTAGGGGCTGAAAGTCTGAGATCGGGATGTCAGCAATGGTTGGGTTGAGGGCTCTCTTCCTGGCTTGCAAGCAGCTGCTTTCTCACTGCATCCTCATACGGTGGGGAGAAGAGAGAGAGCTGAGCTGAGCTCTCTTTTTAAGAGATCATGGGGCTTCCCTGGTGCTCAGTGGTAAAGAATCTGCCTGCCATTGCAGGAGACATTGGGTTCAATCCCCAGCCGAAGAAGATCCCTTGGGGAAGGAAATGGCAACCCACCCCAATATTTTTACCTGGGAAATCCCATGGACAGAGGATCCTGATGGGCTACAGTCCATGCTGTCTCAAAGAGTAGGGCATGACTTAGTGACTAAACAGCAGCAATAAATCCCATCATCTGAACCTAAGTATCTCCCAAAGGCCCCATCTCTAAATACCATCATTCCAACATTATGAATGCGGACAGGCCACAGACACTGAGTCTACAGCAAGTTTATAGCCAGTTGAGAGCCAGGAGTCCTTTGGAGAAGAGGACTCTACCAGCTGTTACAAAATTTTCTTCACATGTAGAGGGATCTGAGAAATGGAGTATCTGCTGCCACATCAGTAAACAAGGATGTCATAGTCATCGGTGATTGCAGCCCTCCAATGTGATGCTCCCGATTCCTGAGGGCACTCAGGGAGAAAAGACTAGCTACCATCCAACAGCCCGCTACTGCCACTCCCTATGATGAGCGCTGAGGAAGCTCAGGATGCGAAAAACACAGGATGCTGGCCCCAGACAGCTGAGGTGTTTATCAGAGGACGGATTTCAGTGAGCCTCTTGCATCTTCCCATACATAGAAAAGTGTTGTATTCCATAACTTGGGTTACCTACTTTTCTTTCATTAAAAATAATATTTTGATCTTCAGACTACCTGGCTTTTGTTGCAAAACTTCTGTATAACCTCCTTCCTTCCGTCACCTCCTCAGAGCAGTTCTCTCAGGGTTAGTTGAGATGCTGTGTCCTAGGCTTGAAGTCTTAAAAATTCCTACCAGATAAAATGTAACTCTCAACTTTTAGGTTGTGACTATTTTTCAAGTTAACAGATCCATCCTCAGTGTTAGATATGGGAGGAATACAGCTGTCAAAACACACCCTTCCTTTTCTTGTGCACACGGAAATTTTCTTGCCTTCACTCTTCTTAAGATCACTATAATCTGTAACTATACAAGATCAGAAAGATCAAGTATGCAAACACAGAGTCAGGGTCACATATGCAAAGTTGTATGCAGATTCCGTGGNAGCCCATGCACCACAACTACTGATCCTGTGCTATACATCCCCGGAACTGCAATCACCAAAGCCTGCATGCCCTAGAACCCATGCACCAAAGAGAAGCCACTCCTGCAATGAGAATTCCATACACTGCAATGAAGAGGAGCCCGCTGGCTGCAACTAGAGAAGGCCTGCACACGGCAATGAGGACCCAGCACAGTCAAAAATTAATTAATGAATAAAAAAAACTCACAGATGCTGTTATGGAGAGAACTCTGTTCCCTCCAGTTTCGTATGTTGAAGCCTTAATCCCCTATGTGAGTCTGGAAATAGAACCTTTATAGACATAATGAAGATTAAATGAGGTCATAAGGGCAGGCCTCTCATCTAATATGATCCGTGCCCTTTTAAGAAGAAGAAGAGACACCAAGGATGCCTGCAGACAGAGAAAAAGGTTATGTGAGGACACAGCCAGAAGACAGCCATCTGCAAGGCAAGGTGTGTATCGCACATTTTAAAAACTTAATTCTTCTGACCCTNAGAAGAAGAAGAGACACCAAGGATGCCTGCAGACAGAGAAAAAGGTTATGTGAGGACACAGCCAGAAGACAGCCATCTGCAAGGCAAGGTGTGTATCGCACATTTTAAAAACTTAATTCTTCTGACCCTCCCCGTCCCCATAAAAAGCCTGTGAGCACCTGCCCAGGTGACCAGCTACACTGAACAGATAAGGTTGTTTCGTGTCCTAAGTCCCCCTTCTTGCCCTCCTCTGAGTGGCCCAGTAGTAGTGGTATGTTAGTTGCTCAGTCATGTCCAACTCTATGCGATCCCATGGACCATGACCCGCAAGGCTCCTCTATCCATGGGATTTCCCAGGCAAGAAAACTGGAATGGGCAGCCATTCTCTTCTCCGGAGGATCTTTCCCAGGGATAGAATCTAGGTCTTCTGCACTGCAAGTAGATTCTTTACTGTCAGAGCCACCAGGGAAACCTGAGTGTAACCTAGTGATGTTCAAATGCACCGGTGAACCCCACTCATGCTTCAGCAGCTCCACCCCGAGCCCCAGGCAAGGTACTTCCTACAGGTCCCCGCCCCTCCTTGGCATCCCAACCTACTCCCTGGACTCTCCTCCCACGTGTCCCCTTGTACAGTATGCCACACCTCCCCTTCTAGAGATCTCCAGTGACCTCAGCCTGCAATGGCTTGGAGCGGGGCCTGGGTTCCCTGCCAGAGATGGGCTGAGTTGTGGCGGTAAAAGCACCAGACCCTAGTCACTAGACCAGTGATCAATGACAAGGGCCCTGGCCCTTCAGCTCTGCAGAAAAGAATTTCCACAAAGATGCAAATTACTGAAGGAAGTATTTATTAGGAGGAAAAAGAGTACAGTACATGTGGATAGACACACGACAGACTCGGAGGGAGAGTTGCTGAGTTCCATCCTTGTGGTAGTTTGACTTACTTTTCTGTGGTATTTCTTCTGGGTTTTCTTTGGCCATTCATTTTCATTTGCTTGGTTCATGGTCGATATTTGGTATTTCTCAGGATCCTCTCATGTGGTTGGGGAGGTCTACTGACTTCTGGAACAAGAAATATGTGGTCAGTGCAGGCTCCAGCCTCCTCCCTTAACTGCCCTGAGATTCTTGTCTTGGAGTTTCAAGAATCTCCAATTGCTTTACCCTGGGTAGAGGGGGCCCTATCTGTCTCCTGGCTCACTAGCACACATCAGTATAATAAATCTAATTTCCTATGCCTGCTGCTAAGTCGCTTCAGTCGTGTCTGACTCTTTGCGACCCTCATAGACGGCTGCCCACCAGGATCCCCTGTCCCTGGGGTTCTCCAGGCAAGGACACTAGAGTGCCTACGCAAATGTAATTTCCATGGCTGTGCTGAAGTGACCCTTAAAGACCCCACACGTGGACTTACATCTCCAACCACAAGACAAGCAGAAAGGCTTCAAGAGAACCCAGTCTCACCGACACCTAGACCTGACTTCCAGCATCCAGAACCGTGAGAAACAAATTTCCGTTCTTTAAACCTAGTCCCTGGTGTTTTGTTATGGTGACCCTAGCAAACAAATACAGTCTCCAATCATACACCCATCCTCCCCAAAGCCCAGTGTCGGCACATCTCGCTTCCTCCTGGTTTGTCTGAAACTGGAGAGGGCTCCTTGAATCTGGGACTTGGAATGCTAACCCCTGGAAAGGCCTAGACAAGCCAGGAAGAAGTTGGCCTCCCTAAACTACCACAATCATTCCACACCAGGCTGTTGGGAAAGGACAAGAAAGAGAAGAGGAAAAGCTGGCTTTAGAGCCCCATGTTCTGTTGCTTATCATCTGGAACATAGCGATGACCCACCCAGACTGGGAGCAACAATGTAGAACTTCACCTGGCCTGAAAAGGTGAAACAGAATTTAAAGGTCTCAATTAAGAAATACTTACATCTATTAATGCATATATATGGAATTTGGGGACTTCTCTTGTGGCTCAGTTGGTAAAGAATCGTCCTGCAATGCAGGAGACCTGGGTTTGATCCCTGGATTGGGAAGATCCCCTGGAGAAGGGAAAGGCTATCCACTCCTGTATTCTGGCCTGGAGAATTCCATGGACTGTATAGCCCATGGGATCCCAAAGAGTTGGACACAACAGAGCAACTTTCACATGACATATTACATTACATGGAATCTAGAAAGAAGTTACTTATGAACCTGTTTGCAGGGAAGCAATGCAGACACAGACATAGAGAACAGAATTATGGACACGAGGTGGGGGAGGAAGGAGAGGCTGGGCTGCATGGAGAGAGTAAGATGGAAACATAGCCACTACCATATGTAGAATAGATAGCCAATGGGGATATGTTGTTTGACTCAAGGAACTCAAACCAGAGCTCTATAACAGCCTAGAGGGGTGCAGTAGGGAGGGCGGTGGGAAGGAGGTTTGAGAGGGAGAGGACATGGGCATACCTATGGCTGGTTCGTGTTGATGTTTGGTGGAAAGCAACACAATATTGTAAAGCAATTATCCTTCAATTAAAAATAAGTAAATTTAATTTTTTTCAAAAAGAAATACAGTCTTCAGTGCATGCCAGGTGCTCTACACACAGTGATCAGGGAATCCTCATACAACCCCGTAAGCTGGGAGTACTATTATCCAGTTTCGCAGAGGAGGGAAGCGAGGTGCAGATGGAATGACTGGTGCCAGGCCACACACTGTGGCTGATGCATCACTGTGTCCAGAGTCTCAGGGATGCCTCTTCGCACACTGGTCATGGTAGGACAGTGCAGTGCATCAGTAAATCTAAGCAACCAGGGCAACCAGTGTGAAAGGTACCCTGGTTTATTCTCCACAGATGCATGTGGCCATGACCTTGATACTACATGGCAAGAAGCTTCCCAGGGGTATCTGTCTGGCACACAAGATTGGGTGGTATCCCAACAATCTCAGTGGTTGTTAAGAGACTTAATGAGGGTAACTCCTGTAATGCCCTTAGCAGAGTGCCTGGTGCAGAGTACAAAAGCATTCCGTGAATGCAGTAACAACAATAATGGGTTTCCCCGGTGGCTAGCAGTAAGGAATTTGCCTGCCAATGCAGGAGACGCATGTTTGATCCCTGGATCAGGAAGATCCCCTGGAGAAGGAAATGGCAACCCACTCCATTATTCTTGCCTGGCAAATCCTATGGACAAAGGAACCTGGCGGGCTGCAGTCTGTGGGGCTAAAAAGAGTCACACAACTTAGCAACCAGACAACACAACAACAGCAATAATAATAACCACCACAGCCACCAGCCCCCTTTCGATGTCAGTCTCTGCATTAGCTTTAAGAGTTTACTGATTTTCCAAGCAAGTATTCAGAGCAAAGTGATCTCTTCCAACTCAACACCTTAGACAAACTTCAATTGAATAGTTTCAAAAGACAAGGTTAGAGTGCCCTCACACCCTGGACCAGCACTTGAGAGTAAAAAAAGCTGCCTGATTCCCATAATGGAAAAACTCCGCCACTGATTCTGCCCAGCCCACCGGAGAGCAGTAACCTATCCCATCTCCCATTTCAGAGATAACGCCTTAGAAGCCCCCAGTTTATTTACAGCAAACGTTGAGCTGCTGGTCCTCTCTGATGTAAGTGAATTTCAAAACACTTTAAATTCAGGATAAAGCAGTGAAATGGGAAAATCTTTACACTCCAATAAGACATCATTACTGGCAAGCATATTGCACTTTCAATATCAGACTGAAACCCACTAGTGCATGAAAGGGAATGAGGGCATCTGTGTGGGCATCAGGCAGCTTGATAGATAGGACTCTGCTGGGGAGGAAGACACTCTGGGGGACTCCTGATGAAGGGCTCCCCCTGCCTTTCTGGACTGTTAGAGGTTTCGAAAGATCGCACCTTTTCAAGCCCACATCCTGGACAAAAGGTGGGGGAGGGGAGCATAGCTCCTGTTTGCTTCCGCGCAGTTCTTCTAGGGGGTGTTCTGTTTATCAGTAGAGGGAGATAAAGGAGCAGGTTAGGCAGGGATCATTAGCATTTAGATTGCACAACTAAGAAACTGATGAGCGGAAGAAACAGGTTGGGAGGGGAGACCAAAAGTGGATACCACAAGTCCCTGAAATTGATCAGCTGCCCTTAAATGGACATCTCAAGAATGGGCAACTCCAGGGAGAGAGGAGGGAGGTAAGGAAGAAGGGAAGGAAATCAGAGCAGGATGGAGGGAGGAAGAGATAACAGGAGAAAGAAGGACAGAAGAGAGAGCAAAGAAAAAGGGAAAAAGTTATATTGAGAAGGAAAAGAAAAGGAAGGCAGTGACAAAGAGGGGTATATTGCCTGAGGATGCCAAGCACCATGTAGGCATCCTCCGCTTTATTCTGTGAGAAAAGGGTCTGTTGTCTTCATGTGTTAATACGGAACCGGAACTCAGAGAAGTTCAGAAGTTCAGAACTCAGACAAGGCAGACTCCAGTCCCACGCTCTTTGCATCCCACCATGCCACTTGGTCTTTGTTTTCCCTGAGCCAAATGTTCAAGGGCACCTGCTCATTCAAGGCCATTAAGGGTAGCAGGAATGCTGACCATCACTAATTTTCTGCTCCATGTCAGATGCTGCGCTGGATACTTTTAAATAGTGTCTCATTTAATACCATTTAATAACACTATCCCCATTTTATAGCAGAGGACACAAAGCCTCAGAGAAATATGACTGAAACCAAACAGCTACTCTGCCATGGAGCCAGAATTCTCACCTGTTGTGTCTTAATTTAGAACCATTAACCTCAGTTCTAGTAACAGCTCAGCTATTACCTTAAGGAGTGACCAGGGTGTTCGACCTTCATAGGGTCGCTGAATAATTGTGTCCTCAAAGATGTCCATGTCTTAATCTCTGAAACTTGTAAATATGTTGCCCTACAGGGCAAAGAGGATTTTGCAAATGTCATTAATTTGAGATTTTGAGATGGGAAAATTTTCCTGGATTACCTGGGTGGGCCTGTATGACAAAAATCCTCATATAGGAAACAGGGAGGCTAAGTTAGGGACCGAGTCAAGAAGATTTGAAGATGCTGTGCTTCTGGTTTTGAAGATGAAAGGAACCTTTACAAGCTGGAAATGGCAAGGAAACAATCCTCTTCCAGACTCTCAGAAAGAGAGCAGCTATGCTACCCCTTTGGTTTTAGCCCACGAAGATTCATTTTGAACTTCAGTTCAGTTCAGTCGCTCAGTCGTGTCTAACTTTTTGTGACCCCATGAATCACAGCACGCCAGGGCTCCCTGTCCATCACCAACTCCCGGAGTTCACTCAGACTCACGTCCATCGAGTCAGTGATGCCATCCAGCCATCTCATCCTNTTTTTAAAAGACATTTTAATGAGAACCTGGAATAATTCTGTAAGAGACAGAACTCTCTGCTAGTCTGATTTCATTCAGAGTTTGGTCTAATAAAGTGTTCCTCCAAGTGTGGTCTGTGGGCATCTGATATACATATAATTTAAGATACTTGTTAAAAAGGCCCAGATCTACTGATCTGAATGCCTGGGCTAGGTCTGGGTGTCTGCATTTTAACCTATTTAGACAAAACTTGACAGTAAAGTTTGAGATGCGGGAGAGTGGATGTGCCCTCTCTTATCCCTCTTTCTTATGGATGAATGTCCCCTCAAGAGAAGTCTGCAGCTGTGAGGACCACAGTGCAGATGCTCCGAGGTGTCTAAAGGGGATCTGCGTGTAGCTGGGAAAAGCAACAGTCTGCCACTGCCCCTCTTCCTGACTTGTTGGCACCAACTCCTCCAGCCACACATACCAGCTACAGACCTGGGCTCGCCCAGGAACTCGCTTCCACCAGGGCTGTGCCACTCCTGCAAAGTAGGACACTTTTCCTCTTCCTGCCCTTTGTCCACGGCCCTTGCATTTTGATGACAACTGCCATCCATTTTGTACTTATTACTTCCAGGCACTTAAACTATTATCCCATTTCCTGTATGATGATCTTTCCAACAACCCTAGAGATGGGTGTTTTCATGCCCATTTTACAGATGAGATAACAGGTTGGCACAGGTGATGGAGTCGTGTCCAGAAGGTGAGGAAGGAGCAGAAAGGAGACTCAACTTAGTTCTTTCTACAACCTCTCTGCTGGACCACAACTGAATGTTTGCTCCCTGGTCTTTGGACAAGAGTGAGGAAGGCTTTGTTTTCTAATACCTTAGCCTAGATAATATGAAAAAAAAAGATGGCCTAGTTTTTTATTTACTCATCCCCTACAAGCTTTTACACATGATTTTAATATCAAAGGGAGGATATTAAATCCCACTCATGTGAATTATGAACAGTAATTTGCACACTAAAAAAGTCTATGTGTCATGGGTAGATAAGGATTGTGTATCTTTTGTAGATAAAAAACTACCATTAAAAAGATAAATGATACTGGTGTCAGTGAGAGAGACAGGACATTTTTAGAGCATTCAGTTCAGTTCCGTCACTCACTTGTATCTGACTCTTTGCGACCCCATGAACCGCAGCATGCCAGGCCTCCCTGTCCATCACCAGCTCCACGAGTCCACCCAAACCCATGTCCATTGAGTTCGTGATGCCATCCAACCATCTCATCCTCTGTCGCCCCCTTCTCCTCCTGCCCTCAATACTTCCCAGCATCAGAGTCTTTTCAAATCAGTCAGCTCTTTGCATCAGGTGGCCAAAGTATTGCAGTTTCAGCTTCAAAATCAGTCCTNGGTGATGCCATCCAACCATCTCATCCTCTGTCGCCCCCTTCTCCTCCTGCCCTCAATACTTCCCAGCATCAGAGTCTTTTCAAATCAGTCAGCTCTTTGCATCAGGTGGCCAAAGTATTGCAGTTTCAGCTTCAAAATCAGTCCTACCAATGAATACCCAGGACTGATCTCCTTTAGGATGGACTGGTTGGATCTCCTTGCAGTCCAAGGACCTTAATTTGAACCATAAAAACAAAACAAAACAAAAACAATGTCATAGCTCTTCTTTTTCTAATGAATTCATTCCTGGATCTTGACATAAAGCTTTCTGTGACTTTTTTTCTCCCTCTATTCAGTTCAGTTCAGTTCAGTCACTCAGTCGTGTCCAACTCTTTGTGACCCCATGAATCAGCACGCCAGGCCTCCCTGTCCATCACNCCTAGGCCAGAGTGGGTTTGGCATCAGCTTCAGACGTGTGAAGGGCTGTTGTGAGGACATGAGAGCAGGCATGAACTGTGGACTTGGGAGGCAGAGCCCAGGGAGCTGTCAGGAAACCAGTATCACTTTAGTCTGAAAAAGATCTTTCTGCACGGCAAGCTGGCAACACTGATACACCACACTGGCAGGCAATAAGCTCCCATACGTGACCCGGCAGACCCTGGGCTGGGCTTGGGCGCTCGGTAGGGCTGACCTGGATGTTTCCAAGACCTGGATAACTGCAGTCCAGGGGATCTCCCTGAGCAGACGTGGGTGCCTCCCGGTGCTGGCAGGTGGCTGCCGTGAACTACAGGAGTGTGAGGGCAGGGTCCAGTTGCGCTGGGGACGCCAGTCTGGCCCTGAGGCTGTTCACTGCCCCTGCTGATTCCCCCAGCAGCCTCAGCTCGACAACTCTGGCCTCCGGGCGTGGGCAGGCTGGGTCCGACAAGGAAGCTGGCCGTGGGCGCAGACTGTGTCCCCAGCTGCCCCTTCTCTCGGCAGGTTCAGCGTGGACGAGGGCCTCAGCTGGAGCACACACAACTTCACCAGCACCTCCGTGTTTGTGGATGGGCTGCTGAGCGAGCCAGGGGACGAGACGCTGGTCATGACGTGAGTGCCCACGGGAGGTGGGCAGGCAGGTCAGAGCCGAACCCCAGGCGGGCCGTGGCGGAGGGCGCCCAGCCCTGCTGCTGTTGGCAGATTCAGCACTGCGCCCCGCCTCCCTGCCCATCCTCCGCACTCTCACCCCCATCTTCACAGCCGCCTCCTCGTCTCTGCCATCCTCTGCGTCCTCTCACCCTCTGCCACTGGGAGGTGGCCACTCTCCCCTAACCAAGGACATCTGTCATCTGCCCAGGATCACCGGGCTGGTGAGGGGTGGGACTGAGAGTCAAGGGTCAGCCCTGGGTCACTGCCCATTTGGCCCTTTGAGATTGGGATACTGTCGATGGTGATGGTGATCGTGGTGGTGATGGTGATGGTGGTGATGGTGGTGATAATGGTGATAATGATGGTGAAGGTGATGNGTGTTGGAGAAGACTCTTGAGAGTCCCTTGGACTGCAAGGAGATCCAACCAGTCCATTCTGAAGGAGATGAGCCCTGGGATTTCTTTGGAAGGAATGATGCTAAAGCTGAAACTCCAGTACTTTGGCCACCTCATGCGAAGAGTTGACTCACTGGAAAAGACTGATGCTGGGAGGGATTGGGGGCAGGAGGAGAAGGGGATGACTGAGGATGAGATGGCTGGATGGCATCACGGACTCGATGGACGCGAGTCTGAGTGAACTCCGGGAGATGGTGATGAACAGGGAGGCCTGGCGAGCTGCGATTCATAGGGTTGCAGAGAGTCGGACACGACTGAGTGACTGAACTGAACTGAACTGAACAGAACAGATGAGAAAACTTAAGCACAAATTGGTTAAGCAACTTGACCAAAGTGCAATAGTTCATAAGTGAGTAACAGTAGCATTGTAATCAGAGTTTGAGTCCAAAATCTTCGTTCTTTCCCCAGCACTAATTTTCACTTCACTGGAACACAACTTGGGGGACGATAAAGTCAAATTGAAAATAGTATTTCTCTCAGGTCTTTTACACTTGCCCTAGAAAGATAGATCACAGTTGTTGTTAAGTCCTGCCATAGATCCTCTTCAAGTCTCCACTGAAAATCTTATTAAGTTTTCTGTTCAGAATGTAATGCTTGGTAGTAAAAAGATACAAGCTCTTTGTGAAACAGTTTGTATCAGAAAATATGTTGTAAAAGCTGTAGGCTGCCAGGTAGTCGCCAAAGGAGTCATTTTACTTAAATTCAAATAACATCTAAAATACTTAACAGCTGGAGATTTCTGTTAGGAAGGGGTTTGTTTGTTTGTTTGTTACAATGTAAGGGAGATTGAAAGTTGCAACTAGAATGGCTGGAAATATTAACCTTTAATCCACAAATCATCTCCTTCCACCTCACCTCAGAAGGTGCTTTCCATGTTTGTCTGATCACCTGGGTTTTTGGATGCTCATTTCATCTGGACCTGGGTAGGTGAGAGGGGGTCTTTTTGTTCTGTCAGTCTGAGCTAGAGATCATAAACTCAAGTGCCAATAGGAATATTTAGATGAGTGAGAAGCCAGAAGTGTAGTCTTTTTTCTAAAGACCTTGATCTACTTCCTTTCCTTCTAATCTTCAAACATGGATGATTACTGTTCATATTCAAAGTAAAATATGGGGTCTTGACACAGGCAGTGTGTCAACATGTCACTCTACCTTTCAATGTTCTTATTTTTAAGGACACCTAGAAACAAGCATGGATGGAACCAAGATTCAGGGATGAGGAGACAAGCGGGGTTAATGGTGAGGCTGAGACAGACTGGAGGGTGTGTGGCTGGGTAGCCAGGGATGTAGCTCTGCTTTTGCTCAGTCTTTTGGAAATGAGGCAAAGTCGAGCCAGAAATCTGGAAGTCAGCGGGAAAGCTGCCGATTTTTCAGTATTAACCTAAAATTATTTTTAGTTTTTAAAATTAATTAATCAATTAATTTTTAATTTTATTTTACTTTGCAATACTCTATTGGCTTTGCCATACATCGACATGAATCCACCACAGGTGTACATGAGCTCCCAATCCTGAATCCACCTCCCACCTCCCACCCCACATCTCTCTGGATCATCCCCATGCACCAGCCCCAAGCATCCTGCAACCTGCATCGAACATAGACCAGCGCTTCGTTTCTTACATGATAGTATACATGCTTCAATGCCATCTCCTAAATCATCCCACCCTCTCCCTCTCCCTCAGAGGCCAAAAGTCCATTCTATATGCCTGCGTCTCTTTTGTTGTCTCACATACAAGGTCATCATTACTATCTTTCTAAATTCCATACATATGTGTCAGTATACTGTATTGGTGTTTTTCTTTCTGGCTTACTTCACTCTGTATAATCGGCTCCAGTTTCATCCACCTCATTTTTAAAATTGCGTTGGCCAAACAAAAGCATGCAGGTAGCTGAATACGACCTGTGGGTCGTTGGTTTGGGGCAGTTGGTGTAGAGAGGAGAACTGAATAAAGCCAAGAATGGCATGATGAATTTTTATTTTAAAAGGAACAGGGCTACTTCCTTGCGAAAAGAGATCCAAGATCTCTCTCCCCCAAAGAAGGGATAGCAATGGGGAGTCTGGGGAGAATAGGGGAAAAACTATAGGTATCATCTACGTTATGATGTGTGAACTCTTAGAAAAAAGGTGGAAAGAGGGGATTATAAGAGGCTTCTTTTTATATCCAGTAATGTAATTCCCTTTGCTGCTCCTATAGAAGAAATCGGTATGTATTAAATTGCCTTTTTTTTTTTTTTGAAAAGATGTTGAAACTTTCTTTGGCTGCACCACATAAGGGCTAGGTGGCCTTGGACCCAGCATGTCATACCTCTCTGTGCCTCAATTTCATCATCTGTAAAATGGGATTCCCAAAGACACCTACCTCTTGGAGTTAATGTCGGCAAAACTCTTGGCAGTGCCTGATCCTTTTAAATTCTCAGTGTATGTTAGCCATTATTACCTCATTTACCTTGGATAAACTGTCTAAACTCTTGGAATTTCTCTTTCCTTATATTTCAATGGGATATTTTAAGAAATCTGCCCCTTATAGGTATAACAGAATCAGTCTGTGGTACAATAGAAAATAAAATAACATTGTGAAACAACAAAACTTCAATTTTAAAAAGAGGAAACATCTGCCCCTTTGGGAGGATCATTAAATAGCCTGGTATACAGCAGGTCCTCCCCCACTTATTAGTGGTTTCAGTTACCTGTGGGCAACTGCAGTCCAAAAATACTAAATGGAAAATTTCAGAAATAAACAATTCACAAGTTTTAAGCTGCACACTGTTCTGAGTAGTGTGATGAAATCTGCCTGTTCTGCTCTGTCCCGCTTGTGACATGAATCACTCCTTTGTCCAGAGATCCTGCCTGCTAGACACTTAATAACTGTCTCTGTTATCAGACGGACTGCCCCAGTATGGTGGTGCTTGTGTTCAGGGTTCAAACCCTTGGGTATAAAGTTCAGTACTCTCCACATTCCAGGTCTACTTGGAATCTTGGAAAGAATCCCCCACAAATGTGGTGGCAGCTATTGTGTACACAGCCTGTAGCACAGTGCTATGCACCTTGTGGATGCTCAATTCATTGTTCCCAATGTCCCTGACTCTCCTCTTCCTCCTGTTTCCCTCTTTTTCCTACTCTCCTCTTTTTCCTTCTTCCAGGGAAGCTCTGCTAAAGGCTACTTGCAAATATATTCCAAAAGGTAGGCTAGAAGCAGATCATGCAGCTGAGAGTCCATGGCTATGGGTTTTATCTCAAGGTAATGGGGAGTCATGGATGGTCATTAAATAACAAGAAGGTCTGCAACAATTTTGAGTGTGTGTGTGTGTGTGTGTGTGTGTGTGTGTGTGTGTGGAGGTGGGGAGATCAGAAGAAGGATAGGTTGGATGAACAAAGAGAATATATCCTCCCTGGGAGGGGTTGGAGGAACACAAAAGCCTAAACATTTAACAGACAGCTAAAAAGAGCAAGGATGGGACTTCCCTGATGGTCCAGTGGTTAAGAATCTGCCTCCAGTGCAGGAAACAAGGGTTCAATCCCTGGTCCAGGAACTAAAAATCCCGCATGTCATGGGACAACCAAGCCCTTGCACCACAGCTACTGAGCCCATGCTCCGAAACAAGAGGAGCCACCAGGGAGAAGCCGGTGCACCATAATTAGAGGGGAGTCCCTGCTCCCTGCAACTAGAGAAAGACCAGATGCAGCAAGGAAGACCCAGTGGAGCCCCAAATAAATTAAATAAATTAGAAAAAAATTTAAAGGATGAAGTTTCCATGAAGATCATGTCTGTCTTGTCATATGTCCAGTCCCTGTGGCAAGACCTGGCATATGGTCAATGAACACTTTCTGAATGAATGCATGAATGGACGCTGGGCCAGAATTCAGACAAGAAGTTGAGGCTGGAAATGACTATTTTAGAGTCTTCTTATATAGATCCATTAGCTGAAAGCACACAACTTAACGGGGCAGCCCAAGCAGAGAGTGAAGAGGCAGAGAGGAAAGGAGGTTCAAGGAAAGATCTTCCTGGGGAAGGTGCTGACAGATGCCATAGGTCTTTATACCAGGGTTGGTAAGAGGGGAAAGAAGTCAGCAAGGTGAATGTACAGCAGAGAGATTGTCAGAAAGTGGGTCTTCTATTCTGAGGCTGAGAACCGTTATATCAGCCTTCTGAGAAGCTACAGCTTGGAATCCTAGAAGGAAGGATGAGGGCCCGCTGGCACCTGAACAAGAAAAGAGATGCAGAAAAAGCAACAGAGTGAAAACCTCCCAGGCTTGTTAAATCCTGCTGGAAGCAAAAGAAATTCCAGCAGTTTCCAGGAAACTGTTGGGAGGAGGAATTGCCCTCCCCAGGACAGCGCGACAACCAGATCCCAGTAAGGCCAAGACACCTTGCCAGGGTGTCCTGGAGCAGGACTGCCAGCAGCAATGAAGACAGTCTGCCAATTAAGTATTGATCCCCCATTGTCTCACTCTGTCCCTCCTAGTGATTCCAAAGATTCCCACATTCCCCCTGGGTCTGAGCTGCTTGCAACAAAGTGAAAGTATCCTGTTGGCCAAAAACTTTGGTATGATATTACAGAAAAACCCAAATGAAAATTTTGGCCAACCTGGTAATTTCCCACTCACAACTATGATCTTTGTTAATCTCGCTTGGTCTTTCTTGACTGACTTTGCTCGTAATTGACTCATCTCCTTGCTGTCTTTCCTGGGTTACCCACAAATGATTGGAGGTAGAAGGAATTTCACCCTGCTATAACAGGGCTTGAAATTGATCTTCAGAAAACAATGCTGCTATTTCTTTTTAATTGTCGTGGATGCTCTCATGTTTCTTTAGAAAGGAGGAGGAAATATCCTTGCTGGCTCCATTGGAAGAGAGGGAGAGAGACATAAAATATTCAAGTCCAAAGATTTTCTTGGGAAAAAAAAAAAAAAAAGACTGTTTTGACCTTTACCCCCAACACAATCCCTGTTTCCAGGTCCCAGAAAATGGTTGTTGTTGCTCAGTCGCTCAGTCATGTGTGACTTTTTGTAACCCCATGGACTGCAGCACGGCAGGCTTCCCGGTCCACCACCAACACCCGGAGCTTGCTCAAACTCATGTCCATCAAGCCGGTAATGCCATCCAACCATCTCATCCTCTGTTGTCCCCTTTTCCTCCCACATTCAATCTTTCCCAGAATCAGGGTCTTTTCTAATGAGTCAGCTCTTCGCGTTAGGTGGACAAAGTATTGGAGCTTCACCTTCAGCATCCGTCCTTCTAATGAACATTCAGCACTGATTTCCTTAAGGACTGACTGGTTTGATCTCCTTGCAGTCCAAGGGACTCTCAAGAGCCTTCTCCAACATCACAGTTCAAAAGCATCAATTCTTCTGCACTCAGCTTTCTTTATGGTTCAACTCTCACATCCATGCATGAGGTCTTAGTAAATGTTTGGTCAAGCAGATTCATGCTATCAGAGGGCATTCACTCACAGACAATGCTTATTATGGGTGAAATACAAAGATTTCAGTCTTCAAGGTCAAAAACTATTCTTCCAGCTGGGTGTTCTATCTTTTGAAGCGAAGTCACTGTTCTCACCACGCCAAACACCCAAAGTCATTACTGACATTCCTCCTGCTTCTTCATTTAGTTGCTCACCAAGCTATTGGTTTTTACTACACAAATTCCTTCCAGATTTGCCCTCATTCCCGTATCCCCACTGTCACTGCCTTCCTTTAAGGTTTATCATCTGGAGCTAGATAGCATCATTACAATAATTGTGTCTCTCCTCCAGGAGGAATTTATTCTAGTAAGTATACCCAATATGTTTGCTAGTTATCTTTGTCAAATACAGTTAGATGATTATTCTCATATATAATAACCCTCCTAGGAATCACATTTTTTTCCCCAGAATAAACTGTAAACTCCTTACAGAACTTTCCAGTCTCACCCCCCAGCTGCTTCTGCCATTTCAGTCTGTGTCCCAACCACTCTGAGCTATTCAGTGCTCCTCAAATTCATCTGATGCTACAATATTTGTGTATATTTCCTTTCCTTTCTCTCTTTTGCTTGAAGAGCATTTTATCTTCTAGAATTCCCTTGCCAGTCCTTCCTGGGTCTCAGACTTGGTCTCACTCACCCTAACTCCACTCCACTTATGTCCGAAGTATTGAAGCAAGTGATCCATCATCCTTTGTCCTTTGGGGAGACCGAAGACATCTCTTGTATCTTGTAAGAGAGGACACAGTCCTTCTTGATAGAGTCTATCTCCACTATTTCTTTCCTGAAATGCTCCCAGCATGGAAAAGATAAGCAGTATTGTGTCCATTAGATATGTGGAAGGAGACAGTCTCAGGCAGGAGTTGTCTCAGCAAGGCAAGATGTAGAAAGTAGCACAGAAGCGCTGTCTCTGTACCTTCTTGACTCACTCACCAAGCATGTCTACAAGGAACCACATGGTACCTAAGAGTTTTTCTTACTCAGAATGCCAAGAGAAAAAAAAAACAGCTCTCAGTGGGAGCCTAGGATGATCTGCTCTGTCCCGCCAGCCAGCAAGCCTGGTGATTCCTTCTAGAAAGTTGTACTGTGTGACATCCTGTGTGTGTGTTCAGTCTGTCAGTCACGTTTCACTCTCTTGCCACCCCATGGACTGTAGCCTGTCCATGGGATTTCCCAGGCAAGAATAGTGAAGTGGTGTGCCATTTCCTCCTCCAGGGGATCTTTTTGATCGGGGATTGAACCTGCATCTCCTGCACTAGCAGGTGGGTTCTTTTACTACTGCACCACCTGGGAAGCCCATAATAGTCATTAGCCATATCCAAAGAGACAGAGAAAAGACTTTTAGTCATTTAAGATCTAGGACTTCCCTGGTGGCTCAGATGGTAAAGAATCCACCTGCAAAGCAGGAGACCTGGGTTCAACCCCTGGATTGAGATGATCCTCTAGAGAAGGAAGAAAACCCACTCTGGTTTTCTGGCCTGAAGTATTCCATGAACAGAGGAGCCTGGCAGGCTACAGTCCATGAGGTCACAAACAGTTGGACATGACTGAGTGACTTTCAGTTTCTTCAAACTCATAGAAATAAAAATGTAAATCCGGAGTTGCAAACTCATATATCTACATAGGCCCATCACCACGCATATGCAGAGACACACACCTGTGTTATGACCAAGCTGAAGGGAGACCTCAGGTCCAGTCCAAAGGGAGCTACCACCACTCAGTTCAGCTCCTCTTCTGTCCCTCCCAGGAGAGCTGGCCTGCTATCACAAGACTCTACATGCCTCTGGTGGCTCAGATGCTAAAGAATCTGCCTGCAATGCAGGAGACTCCAGTTCGACCCCCGGGTCAGGAAGATCCATCCCCTGGATAAGGGAATGGCTCCCCACTCCAGTATTCCTGTCTGGAGAATTCCATGGGCAGAGGAGACTGGCAGAACTACAGTGTCCGGGATTGCAAGGCATCGGACATGACTGAGTGACTAACACACACAAAGACCAATTAGAAATCTAGATTTGTATGTAAAGCTTCTTAATTTTATAAAATGTGAAAATAATATTTTAAAAAGTTAATCTTAGGGGAGCTGAAAAAGGCATGTTGTTAGATTAGGTCCATGAGCCCTCAGATCTCTCTAGTCTGTTCCCCTTCTTTCTCCAAATAAAACATCCTAATACTCAGCACCGATGCTTCCAACCTAAGTAATAGAAATACACTAAGGTCTCCGGCTTACAGCTGAAACAGAGGCTAGAAAGCAAACCCACTAATGTTGAAAGGAATGTTCTGAAGGAATCTCTGAGCCTTGTTCCAGCTGTCAGAATGAGGCTCACGTATTAAGCATTCTGAGGACCTCACAAGACAACTTATAATTAAGAGCTAAATTATATATGACCAGCTGGCAAATTGAGTATGTTGGGCCGTAAAACAATGATCAGTCAGATCAATTTAAGAAAATGAGATTGCTTCATTGTCAACCCTAAAGCTGCTTCTTATCTGAGCCTTCTTGACCATTTCTATCCCCTCCCTCCAGGTGGTATTCTTTCCTTGATTCTTTGAAATGAGCCATGTACTCCTTCCTAAAGTACCTCAGAGGAAGCACAGAAAATCTGGGGGCTCCTCACACCCATCCTTTCCATTCCCTCTTTGAGTGGGATGTGCAAATTTGCTTCTCCTTGGAACAGCATCTTGTACATATGGCATGTTCTTGGAGGAGATGTGCCTGCATCTCGGGGAACTCACTTGGGGCCAGGCTGGCACTAGCATATGGCCTTCCCTATCAGAACTGGAGCAGCAGGGCATGAGACTTCAGGTCAGCAGTCAATAGCATCGCAAATCTGGCTACTATTGTGTGTACATGAAAAGGAGGATGGATTTAGATGTATTTAACCCTTATTTTTCTGTTACTGTGCTGAAATGTGAAATACTGGGAGAGATCTGAAGTTTTCCATGTTATATTTAAACCTTGCTGGGAAATTAAAAGCATCTCTCTGCTGCTGCTGCTGCTAAGTCGCTTCAGTCGTGTCCGACTCTGTACGACCGCATAGACGGCAGCCCACCAGGCTCTGCCGTCCCTGGGATTCTCCAGGCAAGAACACTGGAGAGTGGGTTGCCATTTCCTTCTCCAATGGGTGAAAGTGAAAAGTGAAAGTGAAGTCACTCATTCACGTCCAACTCTTAGCGATCCCATGGACTGCAGCCCACCAGGCTCCTCTGTCCTTGTGATTCTCCAGGCAAGAGTACTGGAGTGGGGTGCCATTGCCTTCTCCGATCTCTCTACATACCCCCAACTCTATTGGCTACCCAGCACCCATTCAATTGTCTTTTGATAATATTACCCTGATTTCCTTTTGGAAAAATTATCTCTTACCCACTGTCTTAGGGACTATTTTTCCAAATGTTTTATCTTACCCTAGTCAGAGTGAAATACTGTGTCATTTCTTCACTGGTTCATTTCACAAATACTCACTGAGCATCTACTTTGTTTCAAGCACTGTCCTTGGTGCTGAAAATATGGATTCATAATTAATAGTCAATGTCTTCTCATTTTTCACTTTATGAAACTTACATGCTAGTGTACAATCTGGTTTCCTTTGACATAAGTGGGACTGATTGTCAAACTCCCTCTGTGGAATTAAGATCTTATACAGAATGACACAATATCTAAAAATGATTGGACTCATCTATTCCAATATACCTCCAATAAAACACTCTTGTTTTTGTTTGCTAGTATTGATTTTTATTGCTTGTAAGCAAAGAGGCTCCACTAACATTGGAGCTGCTTCTCAGTCCATCTGGCCACTGAGTTGCCTTAGGTACAGCATCTTACCAGAATCTGGAGTTGGTTTTTAAAAAAATCATTTTGATAAAGATGATAAATTAGTTGAAAATAACTGAAGCTGGGCTTCCCTGGTTGTCCAGTTAAGAATCTGCCTCACAATGCAAGGGACACTGGTTCAATTCCTGGTCCGGGAAGATCCCATATGCCATGGGGGAACTAAGCTCGTGGGAAACAATTACTGAGCTCAAACTCTAGAGCTGCAACTACTGAGCCCCCTGCACCTAGAGCCTGTGCTCTGCAACAAGAGAAGCTACTGCAATGAGAAGCCCATGACCGCAACCAAGAGAAGCCCCCACTCACCACAACTAGGGAAAGCACACGTGCAGCAACAAAGACTCCCCGCAGCCCCCAAATAAATAAATCTTTAAAAAATAACTGAATTCATGCTGTAGAGAATATCACATGCAGTTTGACACTCCCCATCTCTCTCTTTCTTGAATCCCCACAGAAATCAAGGGTATCCAAAACACAATTTTAATGATAACCGTTGGTAATCTACCCACTAGGATGTTGACACTGTCCTTAGGCAGTGGTGGCTGGAAGTATGCATGCTCTAGGTCTTGCCTATCTTGGTTTCTTCCATATTTTAACTTATCCACTTTTCCATCCCTCAGTGACGGGCATCGCTTACTGTTTGGAGCATGCTTTAGTAATTGTTTTTGTATCAGTGTATGCATGCTAAGTCATTTCAGTCATGTCCCAACTCTTTGTGACTCGATGGACTGTAGCCTGCCAGGCTCGTCTGTCCATGGGATTCTCCAGGCAAGAATATTGGAGTGGGTTGCCATTTGCTCCTTCAATCCCTGAGCTTCCCAACCCAGGGATTGAACTGTCTCTTATGTCTCCTGAATTGGCAGACAGATTCTTTACCACTAGCACCACCTGGGAAGCCCTCTTGTGTCAATGCAAACATCCTAATGGCTTGTCTTTCCTTCTCTCTGTATAATGTAGCTTCATGGGAGTCATGAAGGGAAAGTGACTCTCTGAGATGTACCACTAATGCAGCCTATCTCCTTCTAAGCTGAACTGCTACACGGCAGCAGAACACAGAACTTGCTTTGGTTATTTTCAGAGTCTAAGCAGATAATGCAAACAAATAAATAGAGAAGGACATAGGGCACTCTAAGGTGGTGGGAGCCTGGGTATCAGAGAGTATGTGCCTTGCTTTATAGAACCAGCCACCTCTCAGCTATTGCCATATAGAAATGCAGGGTCAGAATTGCCAGATCTTCCCAGTTAAAAAAAAAAGTTATCTATTCATTCATTTATCTGTTTTTGGTTGCTCTGGGTCTTTGTTGCTGCACGTGAGCTTTCTCCAGTTGTGGTGAGTGGCGGCTACTCTCTATTTGTGGCGCATGGGCTTCTCATTGCAGTAGCTTCTCTTGCTGCCGAGCATGGGTTCTAGAGCATGCCAGCTTCAATAGTTCCTGCACGTGGGCTCAGTGGTTGTGGCTCATGGGCTCCAGAGCACCCGCTCAGTAATTTCGGTGCATAGGCTTAGATGCCCTGAGGCATATTCCAAGACCAGGGATCAAATTGATGTCCCCTGCACTGCAAGGCAGATTCTTAACCACTGAACCACCAGGGAAATGCAGGTCTTCCCATTGTTCAAGAGAAGTCTTGAAATCTGGACTTGTGGGTAAATCCAATTTTTGGATTTTGATGATTAACTAAATGGGAATTAATACTTGAAGACCAAACAAGACATGTTTGTGGATAGATTTTAGTCTAGGCACGCGGTTTTCAGCTCTGGATCTTTCTTCATCTCTGCAATACATTCCATAATATATCAGTTTCTTGTGCTTCTGGCTACTTTAAACTTTATGCTTTGTTCTTCCTTATTCTCTTGCCTTGTTTGAAATTGATAACCTTATTCCAGACCACTTGCTTTATGGTGTTGCTCTAGGAATTACCCCATACTCTGATCCTTAGTTGCCCTTTGACTTCATTCCAAGCCTGAGGATGGTTGGCCAAGCCTTCCAGCCTCCAGCCTCTGCTTGAATGCTCTCTATGACAGGGAATTTACTACTGCCCATCAGCAGATTGCATCATATGAAGCCATATAATATAATGGAAAAGCTGCAGATTTTGGAGTAAAATAAATACAGTTCATCCCAGCTTGGTCACTTAGCCTGGGCAAGCCACTTTCATCTGTTAAACAAATACTCATTTGAGGAATTAAATGTGATGACTTTGGACAGCATGGTGTCCCTTGCACATAGGAAGTGCGAGGATCATAGCAGTGGTTTCCAATCTATCATTTCCTGTCCATTGGTCTCGGGAATGCCCTCCTGAGTATATGTCAGATCTCACTGTCCCATTGTGGTCTTTCAGAAGTAAAGACCCATGTTCCTGTCTCCCCGTGTGTTTTCTAGACTTGATGGAATTGGTCACTTCAAGTGTAGAGAGACCCCATATGGACATTAACCCCAGTCATACCTCGGTTTCAGACAAGATGGGGAGGTATTTATGCAGTCATGATTATTTGGAGAGACAGCAATGAGCAGTCCTGATGAGAGCTCTTGGTTCCTTCCCCGGGAATCGAACCCGGGTTGCCAGGAGGAAACCAGGAATCCTAGACCACCAGGGGCTAGAGGCTAGAAGAAAATTCCCCGTGGCTGTTGCCCCCATTGAAAGCAAGAAGGTTTCAAAGAGGCAAAAACTGTAAAAATAGGCACAAAACTTATTATTAAAGACAGCACGATGTGTGGGAGGCCACACAGAGAAGCAGCGTATATATGCAAGTCGGAATCGAGGCAGAGAGACACACCCAGTGAGAAAGTGAACAGGCGCCCTCTGTAAAGAGGAGGCGCGCAGCAAGGAGGTGATTTAAATCCCTTNTAATAAAGCTAATTTTTTAACGTCAGTTTAATGTCATGGTAATATGTTTAATATTGTGGTAAATCGGCACCTATTAAGTGAACAGGGTATAAATTACTATAGACAAGTTTCCTTCCCTTTTAGCAGTGTCCCTCTGATTTTTAGTGTGACATAACTGCAAAATTTATTTTTGTAAAGCTCATGATGATGCTATGTGGCCTTCATTTGATTCAAAATTATATTTCATCTGTTATGCTTACCTCTCTCATTTTTGCATTAACCTGTGACAATGAAAGTCATATGTTATTGCCTTCATGATGACAAATAAAAATTTTCTTTTAATAATAACATTAGAAGCCAAAGTCTTCTCTCATCAAAATGTGTTTGGATTGCAAAAAGGAATCTTTGCTTTTATTCCTGACAAAATAGTTCTAAAGGAATTCGAAAACTAGAAGATGCAAAATTATGTTATCTTGTTTGTTTGTTAATTTAAAAAAAAAACGTTTATTTTTTTATTTCATCAAAACAGTATATTTTTACTTCCTACTTCCTCATGTGAGAATATAGATAGAGTATCAGTTCTGTTTCCATCTCTATTTCTCCAACTTCTTCTGAACTGTTACACTTATAATGTCATATTTACAGTGCTTACATTTGGTTCTACAATGGTGATTAGTCCTCTGAACTTTATCAGTAGATTGATTCTGAAAATTGAAAATCAATAGTGATTTCATTATTATGACTGTTTAAACGTGGCTCACTACACAGCATTTCTATGATTAAATCTTCTTTCTTGTATAACTTTTCATCTGGAGTTCAATTTTTTTGGAACTAATTACTTTTGGCATATTTTAAATTTTGTTCAACCTCTTCCACACATTTGGTATTCTATCAAGTCCTCCTGTTTCCCTGGAGAACACCCCCTGAGCCTCATGTGTCTGATAATGCCTTTATTCTACCATTTTATTCATTGATACTTTAGTTATATACTGTATCCTAAACTGAAATGGTTTTCTCTCCAAAAGTCCAAAGTTCCTAATGGCTCGAGTTGCTGGTGAGTAGTATGAAGCTGCCTTTTTGGTTTGAATTTACTTATTACTTCACTGCTACTCTTCCCTGTCGTTCATCTCTTGGTCAGACGTTCAGGGCTCCTGTGCTGATCTGAGGGGGTTTGGTTGTTCTTTTTTCTTTTTCTTTTTTTTTTAATTTTCCATCTCTGTGTTTTCCCATTCTACTTCTGAGATATTTCCCAGATCATTTTTCCAACTTTTCGACTGAATTATTTATTTCCTACTCTGGCAAATATATCTTTACTATCTGGGAGAAAATTTCTCAGTCTGTGTTTATTCCATTGTCTTGGTATGTGTTTATTCCATTTTCTTGGTATGTGTTTATTCCACTTTCTTGTATGTGCTTATTCCACTTTCTCGGTATGTGTTTATCCCTAACCCTATGCCTCTTTTAATATTTTCTTAAATCTCTCTGAGGACGTACCTTAGAGTCTGGGTATGCTCCCTCCGGTTCTTTGCAAGATTCCTGTTCCCTCCAGAAGCATGTTGTGTGTCTGCCCATTTTAATGTGGGAAGGTCTCTCATTTGAAGACTTTGAGCTCTGTAAGCTCAAGAACAAGTCAGTTAAACACGACGGGGGCCCTGTGGCATGAAAGGACCTTGCTCATTTTGCCAGTTTGCTCTAAGTGAGATCAGGAGGCAAGTAAATCCTAACCTGGTGAGTCGCTAACTGATCAAATGTAAAAGACAGTACTCTGGAGCTTTCCAGTTTCTCCAGATGAGAATACTCCTTTTTAGATGGGGAACACATGCATACCCATGGCAGATTCAGGTTGATGTATGGCAAAACCAATACAATATTGTAAAGTAAGTAACCTCCAATTAAAATAAATAAATTTGTATTAAAAAAAATAAAAAATAAAAAAAAGTATTGGAATAGAAGCCAAGCTTCGAAGAATTATGTCTTCCAGAGTGAAGTGGATTTCACTGTTTCATATACTTTTTTAAATGAACTTTTACATTTTATATTGGGCCACAGTCGATTAAGCAGTTTCCTAGGTGGCTCAGTAGTAGAGAACCCGTCTACAATGCAGGAGATGCAGGAGATGAGGGTTCAGTCCCCAGGTTGGGAGGATCCCTTGGAAAATGAAAAGGCAATCCACTCCAGTATTCTTGCCTGGAGAATCCCATGGACAGAGGAGCCTGGCGGGCTATAGTCCATAGGGTCACAAAGAGTTGGACACGACTGAAGTGACTGAGCACGCACGCATAGTCGATTAACAGTGTTGTGATAGTTTCAGGTGAACAGCCAATGGACTCAGCCATGCACATACAAGTATCCATTCTCCCCCAAATGCCCCTCTCATCCAGGCTGCCACGTGACATTGAAGAGAGTTCCATGTGCTGTATAGTAGGTCCTTGATGGTTACCCATTTCATTAATCACCTTGTTTTCTACCCTATGATGGTAATCTTTACCCTCTTTTATACCTGATATTTCATAGTTCAGAGACCCTTAAATATGTGGATGGACATACTGGCTCCCTCCTCATTTAAATCTCCTTCCTCTACTTATGCTGGGCTGTGGCTTTCTGGATTCTCCTTCACTGGTTTTCAATTCTTCATATCTTATCCATCTTCCAGAAATTGTATGAAATCATTCTTCTGATCATTCTCTTTTATATTCTCTTATCATAGAATATTGAGATGTTATTTTCATTCCTATAGTAACATTTTATGGAGGTATTTGGGAGAGGGAATTTTGTCAAACAGTCAACTTCAACCAGAAGTCATTATTCTTCCTTTGACATCAGAAATGCCAATCTACTGGCAGCCTGATCTGCTTCCCTAGATCGTTAAAGGTAGGTACTTCCTTTAATTGGCACCAATGATTACTTGGTGTCAATGAAATTATAAACCACATGCAAAGACAGTACTTGATCATAAGAGTATGTGTCAGTTAAGATGGTATTTCCTATAAGAAATAAGTGGCCTCAACTCAATGTGTTTAAACAATAAGAAAATGTATTATCTCATATATCATTAAGTCAGGGGGAGGCAAGACCCATAGGAGGTAAAATCAGGACTCTGCTTACTTTTGATATTTTGTTGGCTGCTTTTCTCTGTATGTGGACTCACATTCGCTTCCACGTGGTGACAAAATGGCTTCCTCCACGTACACAAGGTCATTTCCTGCATGAACACAAGATGACTTCCTGTGTATGCAGAAGGCGGCTTCCTTCACGGACACTACAGACAAGGAGGGAAATTGCCTTCCCTCTTTTGAATCCTGTGAATGAGAGAGGAGACGAAAAAAACCTTACCCCAACCACAAAAAGAGAAAAGTCACCCTGGCAATCTTAAGCCTACCCTACACTGTGAAGTCACCAAGAATGCTAGTTGACTTAAATGTGTGTTTCTGAAACAAATAATTGCAAGAGAAATAGGATTGCCATGATTTGCAAAAAGAAGCCAGAATCCGCTTTGAGAATGAGGGCTGAGTGAGACGCGGGCATACCTGAAGGGAAGACGGGGCTTCAAAAAAGATGACTGGGAAATAGGACACAGGATGGTTCAATAACACGGCCCACCATTGGTGGATGACCGGGGACATGCTTACACTTTAAATTATTAGTGCCGGCATGACAATGTACCATTTAAGTATCCTCAGAGAGAAGCCTCAGGCACCCGACAACACATTTATGAAATACCTTATAACCCTCACCACACCACACTTTCTCCAAGGAGCAGATCTTTCCATCAGTCACTGTCTCTGTGCTCCCTACAGCAAGTAGACTCTGTGTGCCCTCTGAAATGAAAGTTGCCTGGCGGGGGGTGGGGNTTCTCTTGTTACTTAGCACGGGCTCTAGAGCGGGCGGCCTTCAGTAGCTGCTGCAGGTGGACTCAGTAGTTGCAGCTCATGGACTCCAGAGCACAGGCTCAGTAGTTGGGGCTCATGGGCTTAGTTGCAACACAGCATGTGGGATCTTCCCGGACCAAGGATTGACCTAGTGTCCCTTCCATTGGCAGGTGGACTCTTAACCACTGGACCACCATGGAAGCCCTGTCTGGAGGATCTTAACTGCAGATACTGAAAGGAGAATCCCCATCAGAGTTTTGAGTCAGCTTTCTGGGAGGTAAAGCCATGATGCTGTCCCAATCCTAGAGACATTTAAAAAAGAGTGACCGTTATTACTATTCTCCAACACTACCATTCCTTTCTACTGCCTGACTTCAATTTATAGCTCATGCTCAGTTCTTGATCACACTGCTATCTGCCTCCACCTCCTATATTAATACTGAGTGTGGGAGTAATTCATCCTCCAATGTATTACAAAAGTGTCAACTGCGCTAGGTTCATCCAGGAAACATTAAAGTTCAATTAAAACAGAAACTTGCAGAGTAAGTGAATGTTATCTTACCTAGGCCCAAGAATAATTTCTCAGACTTTGAAGGTCCAAGTTCTGTTAGTAAAATCAGAAAAAAAGTATGTAACTTGGGAAGCTGAGCAGGTCAAATCTGAGTGACTTTGCTTTTATTCATGGATTTATTCCACACATGTTCCTGAATGTCTCCTATGAGAAAGCAGCTGGATGAGACCCTTAGGGAGACCTAGATGCTCTCCACCCATACAATAGGGTCTTAAATTGCTGTTGTTTAGTCACTAAGTCATTTTACCTTTTCATACTGTTCATGGAGTTCTCAAGGCAAGAATACTGAAGTGGCTTGCCATTCNGGACCAGGGGTTGTGGAGAGCCAGCTGCAAACCTGGAAGCAGAGAGGATTGAACACAGAGGAAAAGAGAAGGGGGAGAAGCTTTTCACTGCAGATGAGACAGTAATACAGAATAATGAAGTATTTAGTGAGATCTAATATTAAGAAAGAGATCCTATAGAGTCCACAATGAACAATCAACAGAGTGGTGACTAATATATAACAATAAGCAAATAATAGAATAACCTGAAGTTAATGTTAAAACAATGTTCCAGAGGGTGCTATCAGCATCATGGTGGCATAGGAAGCCCCTCATTTTTGTCCCGCTGTCTCCCAAACAACAACAAAGATGCAGTAGCTATCCATGGCCACAAGTATCTTCATGGAGCTGCGAGATTCAGCATCATATAGGACCTGAGAGGAGCCGTACCCACGTGTGTGGGATAACGTGCGGGTGGACCTTGGTCCTGGCTATGGGCCTGCTGTGGGCTGTGAATTGGCTCCAGCCCCTCTCCGTTGCAGCCCATGAGCCCCCAGTAAACACCATCTTAGATAATCACCCACAGATAAGGCAGCCTTTGCAAAAGTCTAGTTTCGAGAGGAGAGGTTCCACTATACTGTTGGGGGAAAACAGATGAGGTAGGATGCACCATAGTGCATAAGATTAACAGTTTTATTGGTGTACACACACAGACACACATGGACACACACACACACACATTTGAAACTGCAAGAAAATAAATTTAATTTAGTTTTTTACCATATATACAAAATTAGAAATAGTCTAAAAATGTAAAAGGCAAAGCTATTCAATCTTTTAGGATCAGTATAGAAGATAGTCTCTCTAGGTAGTGAGGCGTTTCTTAACCAATATAGAGAAATTACTAAATATAAAGGAAAATATGAATAATCACAAGTACATTAAAATAAAGTATTTTGTTTACCACACTTCACTAGAGAAATTGGAAAGGTAGGTCGTAACTTGACATTTGTACAAATCTGGATTTTATAGTCACTTGGAAATGGCAATTCTGAATTTCCAAGGATTATTTTAAAACACTATACACTCTTAAGCAAGTTCAAGTCTTTTCCTCAAACTGGATTTATACCCTTACTTTTTTCATAATAAGGCTTTGTATTTGTCACCATTAAAAGTCTGAATTTTAAACAGAAAAAAAGAATATGTATGTGTGTATGTGAAAGTGAAAATGTTAATCGCTCAGTCATGTCTGACTCTTTGCTATCCCATGAACTGCAGCCAGGCTCCTCTGTCCATGGAAATCTCCAGGCAAGATTACCAGAGTGGTTTGCCATGCCCTTCTCCAGGTGATCTTTCTGGCTCAGGGATTGAACCCAAGTCTCCTGTGCTCCAGGCAGATTCTTTATCCCTGAGCCACTAGGGAAGCCCCAATATAAACTCTGCTGCTGCTGCTAAGTTGCTTCAGTCGTGTCTGACTCTGTGTGACCCCAGAGACGGCAGCCCACTAGGCTCTCCCATCCCTGGGATTCTCCAGGCAAGAACACTGGAGTGGGTTGCCATTTCTTTCTCCAATGCATGAAAGTGAAAAGTGAAAGTGAAGTCGCTCAGTCGTGTCCGACTCTTAGCGACCCCATCTTGGACTGCAGCCTACCAGGCTCCTCCATCCATGAGGTTTTCCAGGCCAGAGTACTGGAGTGGGGTGCCAATGCTTTCTCCGATATAAACTCTAGACTGATATAATTAGCAAGAATTGGTGAATTGAAAGTACTACTAGATGCAGACAGTACAAAAATATTTTTTCATTGAATAATAATTAAGAAACAAAGAGAATAAATTGATAGTCTCTAAAATACATCTAACAGAAAAATTTTAAGTATAGAATAAAGTGAATAGCAGAGTAGGAATATTTTAAAAGACGATGGCTGAGAATTTTCTGGATTTGCTGAAAAAATACACCAAATCCAAGTAAACTAGGTGAAAATGAATGTGCATCCAGACACATCATAGGGAAATTTAAGAACATCAAGAAATATTGGCCTTTAAGTTACCAGAGGAAATAGATTACCCACAAGTGAAGGAAATTACATTGTCAGCAGACTTCTCATCCACAACCATTAATGCCAGAAAACAATGGAGTAAGGTATCTTCAGTGCTGAGGGGAAAATAACCAAAACCTATAATTTCATACATGACTAAATGTAAAGGAAAAATAAAGGTATTTTCAAAAATCAATGACTAAATTAAGTACTGCCTATAGATCTTTCCTTTGTAACTCATCCAGTAAAGAATCCGCCTGCAAGCAGACTTCAGTTCGATCCCTGAGTGGGAAGGATCACCTGGAGGAGAGCAATGAATTCCTGGGTTCAATTCCTGGGTCAGGAAGATCCGCTGGAGAAGGGATAGGCTACCCACTCCAGTATTCTTGGGCTTCCCTGATGGCTCATATGGTAAAGAATCTGCCTGCAATGTGGGAGACTTGGGTTCAATCCTTGGCTTGGGAAGATCCCCTGAAGAAAGGAATGGCTACCCACTCCAGTATTCTGGCCTGGAGGTTTCCATGGACAGAGGAGCCTGGCAGGCTACAGTCCATGGGACACAACTGAGAGATTTTCACTTTCACTTTTTCATAGGCCCTTCTGGGCACTCAAAGAAAGATTGTCAAAAGGCATAATTCAGGAAGAAAGATAATTTTAAAAATTGTTATTGGAATATAGTTGCTTTACAATGTTGTGTTAGTTTCTGCTGTACAGCAAAGTGAATCAGTTATACATATACACATATCCCCTCTTTCTTTTAGATTTCCCCCCAATTCAGGTCACCACAGATCATTGAAGTAGGTTTTCATTAGTCATTTATTTTATACATAGTAATGTATGTAATGGAGAAGGCAATGGTACCCCACTCCAGGACTCTTGCCTAGAAAATCCCAAGGGTGGAGGAGCCTGGCAGGCTGCAGTCCATGGGGTTGGAAAGAGTCGGGCACGACTGAGCGACTTCACTTTCACTTTTCATTTTCATGCATTGCAGAAGGAAATGGCAACCCACTCCAGTGTTCTTGCCTGGAGAATCCCAAGGATGGGGGAGCCTGGTGGGCTGCCGTCTCTGGGGTCGCACAGAGCCGGACATGACTGAAGTGACTTAGCAGCAGCAGCGACAGTGTATGTAAGTCAGTCCCAATCTCCCAATTCGCCCCATTTCTCCCTTTCCCCCACTTGGTAACCATAAGTTTGTTCTCTACATCTGTGACTCTATTTCTGCTTTGCTAATAAGTTGATCTGTACTATTTTTCTCATTTCCACATATAAGTGGTATTATATGATATTTGTCTTTCTCTTTCTGACTTACTTCAGTCTGTATAACAGTCTCTGGAGAAGGCAATGGCACCCCACTCCAGTACTCTTGCCTGGAAAATCCCATGGACAGAGGAGCCTGGTAGGCTGAGGTCCATAGGGTCGAGAAGAGTCGGACATGACTGAGCGACTTCCCTTTCATTTTTCACTTTGATGCATTGGAGAAGGAAATGGCAACCCACTCCTATGTTCTTGCCTGGAGAATCCCAGGGATGGGGGAGCCTGGTGGGCTACCGCCTATGGGGTCACACAGAGTCGGACACGACTGAAGTGACTTAGCAGCAGTAGCAGCAGCAGTATAACAGTCTCTAGGTCCATCCATGTCTCTGCAAATGGCACTATTTTGTTCTTTTTCATGGCTGAGTAATATTGCATATTATCACATTATCATATCTTCTTCATCCATTCCTTTGTTGATGGACATTTAGACTGCTTTCATGTCCTAGCTATTGCAATAGTGCTGCAATGAACATCAGGGTGCATGCATCCTTTTGAATTACGATTTTATTCAGCTATATGCCCTGGAGTTGGATTCCTGGGCTATATTTTTAGTTTTTTAAGGAACCTCCATACTGTTCTCCATAGTTGCTGTATCAATTTACATTCACACCAACAGTGTAGAATTTACAATCCCATCTTTTCTGCATTTATTATTTGTAGACTTTTAGATGATGGCCACTCTGATTGGTGTGAGGTGATATCTCATTGTAGTTTTGATTTGCATTTCTCTAATTAGTGATGCTGAGCATCTTTTCATGTGTTTCTTGACCACCTGTATGTTTTTTGAGAGATGTCTATGTAGGTCATTCAACCATTTTTTGATTAAGTCACTGTTTATCTTGATACTAAACTACATGAGCTGTTTGTATATTTTGGAGGTTATTCCTTGTCAGTTCCTTCATTTGCAAATATTTTCTCCCATTCTGAGGACTGTCTTTTCATTTTCTTTTTGGTTTATTTTGCTAGGGCAAAAACTTTTAAGTTTAATAAGCTTCCATTTGTTTATTTTTGTTTTTATTTTTATTACTCTAGGTTGTGGGTCAAAAAAGGCTTTGCTTTGATTTGTGTCAAAGAGTGTTCTGCCTACATTTCTCTTGAACAGTTTTGTAGTGTCTGGCCTTACATTTAGGTCTTTAATCCATTTTGAGTTTATTTTTGTGCGTGGTGTTAGGGAGTATTCTAGTTTCATTCTTTTACAAGTGGCTGTACAATTTTCCCAGCACCATTTATTGAAGAGGTTGTCTTTTCTCCACTGTACATTTTTGCCTCCTTTGTCATAGATTAGGCTACCATAGGTGCGTGGGTTTATCTCTGGAGAAAGAATTTTTGACCTGAATCAGGCAGTCAGTACATAAACATTTATTGAGCATCTATTATGCATCAAACACTGGGCTTGACACTGTAGGTAAATAACTGCTGCCCTACAGAGTTTATTCATTGTTGTTCAGTCACTAAGTTGTGTCCAACTCTTCGTGACCCATGGACTGCAGCACCCCAGGCTTCCCTGTCCTTCACTATCTCCTGGAGTTTGTTCAAACTCATGTCCATTGAGTTGGTGATACCAACCATCTTATTCTCTGTCACACCCTTCTCCTATCGAGTCTTTCTCAGCATCAAGGTCTTTTTCAGTAGGTTGGCTCTTTCTATCAGGCAGCCAAAGTACTGGAGCTTCGGCTTCATCATCAGTCCTGCCGATGAATATTCAGGGTGGGTTTCCTTTAGGATTGACTGGTTTGATCTCCTTGCAGTCCAGGGGACTCTCAAGAATCTTTTCCAGCAGCTCAGTTCAAAAGTATCAGTTTTTTGGTGCTTAGTCTTCTTCCTGGTTCAACTCTCACATCTGTACGTGACAACTGGAAAAACCATAGCTTTGATTATATGAACTTTTATCAGCAAAGTGATGTTTCGGCTTTTGGTCTAGCTTTAAAGGACTAAGTTGAAGGGCATCTCAAGCAGAAGGGATGGATGGTAGAAAGGTCTATGGGCATGAAATCACATGGGTCTTGAAAGGATAAGTAATCAAGAGTTGAGGTCAAATGGCTCATGGTTGACAGAGCTGAAACTGAAGACTGACTGAGTCCAGAATACTCTTAAAGGCAATGGGGATCCATTAAGAGCTTTTAAGAGTGATTTAAGTCCTGGTAATTTCAATTTGGTATCAAGATGGGTTGTTAAAAATGGGAATATAGAATGTGTGAACCCCCAAACCCTCCTTCCAGGGAGATTAAAGATGTCAGCCCTTTTCTGCATATCATCTAATACATCTGAATTTTTCCAGTTCTAGTTATTGACCATCTTTACATTTTGATGCTGTGGGTCAGAAATGGAGAGAGTGAAAACAGGGTAAATCCCAAATGAAACAGTGACAAACTAAAACAAAAGGGTAACTTCTGACCTTTAGTCTGTTCTGTTTTCTGAAGCGAGATGTGCACATGAATTTGTTTCCCTAGCTACCACGCAGAAAAATAGAAGATGCGGTATTTGGTAATTTTATGGCTATTAAGATAATAAAGTGTCACAGAAAGTTATTGCATTTTAAGACAGTATTCTCTTCCATGCACAGACTCTAGGGAGCAGGAAAAGATGTGGAAGACATTATATGCAGAAATAGTTTGTGTGTTTATGTGTCATTTTAGAAAAGTTCTGTATTACTAGGCAAAATGCTAGTCAGCAGTGGCTGTATTATTAATATATGCTATGCTCTCAGGAATTAGCCCACAACGTAGCTCCTCTGAAGGTAGATACTTTGTGATGAGTCTGATACTGGAAGTTCTTCATCAAAAGCATATAAAACTGTCTGGCCAATTTGATTTTGTGTTGGAGCAAAAAACAGACAATGTAGCAAACATAGACAGAGCTTTCAAAAGAGGTTATGAAGGATTAAAGAGTGTTTGTTACTGTAAATAGTCAGGGAATGGGAATGCTTCACTTTTGTCTAGGGAACCTAATGGGTTTTACATTCCTAAAATTGCAAATTCAGTCATGGTAGTTGAATGAGAAGAAATTTAAGGGAAGTAGTTTTTATGAAGCTAAAAGTTGTCTTTACAGATAATCCAATCCAATCCTTGGGATCCAAGTACTTCCTAATTACAATCACAAAAAGGGGAATGGATATGCCAACCACTGTGACGGTCTTCTCCAGGATTCTATTTGAGAATAGAAAGACTTTCCTTGCATTCTAAGGGGACTTAAGTAGATTACTCAACCCTCAACTTATCTTAGGCAATACTATAGAGAAACCTTATCAGATGAAAACCTGTCATTCAAAGAAAATGTCAACCATGCCTACTTTTTGTAATCTATCCCACCACCATTGGGTAAATCTTTCTAACATTTCAACATGCTGACATTGCTAATATTCTCTACCATCCACTGGTTTATATCCTTAGAATATAACCCTTAGAATAACAAATATGCCTCCTCTGATCTTCCCCCTACATTCACTTTTCCCCAGATTACTGTCTGAGCTCGTTTTACTGCACAACGTGTTTGTAGTTTCTGCATTTAAGTGAAAGTTGCTTCAGTTGTGTCCAACTCTTTGGAACCCCATGGACTGTAGCCTGCTAGGATCCTCTGTTCATGGAATTCTCCAAGGCAGGAATACTGGAGTGCGTTGCCATTCCCTTCTCCAGGGGATCTTCACAACCCAGGGATCAAACCTGGGTCTCCTGGATTGCAGGCAGATTTTTTACCATCTGAGCTACCAGGGAAGCCCCATGTGGGAGTGTCTGTGTTTGAGACATACCAAACCATTCATGCTTTTCAGGACATGCCAGTCTTCTTTGTCACCTGTTTCAGATGATCCCTGAGCTAGCTTGAGGAATAAAACAGTGTGACCTGGGCTACTCAGTCCCTTCCTAACCCAGTCTCACACACAGATACATGCACGTCAATGTTCACAGTAGCATTATTTACAATAGCCAAGACATGAAAGAAAACAAGTGTTCATCAACAGATGAATACATTTAAAAAGATGTGGTATATGTGTATAAACACACACACATTTGCATGTGTATATATAGAAACACAAGATGAAATCAAGATAACTGGGAGAAATATCAATCACTTCAGATATGCAGATGACACCACCCTTATGGTAGAAAGCAAAGAAGAACTAAAGAGCCTCTTGATGAAAGNACCAACTCGATGGACATGAGTTTGAGTAAGCTCCAGGAGTTGATGATGGACAGGGAGGCCTGGCATGCTGCAGTCCATGGGGTTGCAAAGAGTCAGACACGACTGAGCGACTGAACTGATACACACACACACAGACACACATACACACACATGCATGTGCAGGCTAAGTCACTTTAGTCGTGTCCAACTCTTTGTGACCCTACGGACTATAGCCCACCAAGCTCTGCTGTTCATGGAATTCTCCAGGCAAGAATACTGGAGCGGGTTGCCGTGCCCTCCTCTGGGGGATCCTCCCAACCCAGGGACTGAACCCATGTCTCTTATGGCTCATACAGTGACAAGTGGGTTTTTTGCCAATACTGCACCCAGTAAGTCCATATATACATACATGCATTTATGTGTGTGTGTGTGTGTGTGTGTGTGTGTGTGTGTGTATTTGTAGCAATACAGACTTAGAGATTATCATTCCTAAGTGAAGTAAGCCACACTGCAAAAGTGTATGTTATCATTTACATGTGGAATCTAAAAAAGATTAAAATGAACTTATTTATAAAACAGAAACAGACTCAGACATGAAAAATAAACTTGTGGTTACCAAAGGGAAAGAGTGGGGAGGGATAAATTAGGAGTATGGGATTAACAAATGTATATTATTATATATAAAAAAAACAACAAGGATATATCATATAGCACAGGAATCTATATTCAATATTGTATAATAACCTATAATGGAAAAGAATCTTAAAAATATATATATATATATTATGTTATATATACATAATAATCAATATATGTTTTATATATATATATNTGAAGAGGAACTAAAAAGCCTCTTGATGAAAGTGAAAGAAGAAAGCGGTAAAGTTGGCTTAAAGCTCAACATTCAGAAAACTAAGATCATGGCATCTGGTCCATTCTGAAGGAGATCAGCCCTGGGATTTCTTTGGAGGGAATGATGCTGAAGCTGAAATTCCAGTACTTTGGCCACCTCATGCGAAGAGTTGACTCACTGGAAAAGACTCTGATGTTGGGAGGGATTGGGGGCAGGAGGAGAAGGGGACGACAGAGGATGAGATGGCTGGGTGGCATCACTGAGTCGATGGACGTGAGTCTGAGTGAACTCCGGGAGTTGGTGATGGACAAGGAGGCCTGGCATGCTGCGATTCATGGGGTTGCAAAGAGTCGGACACGACTGAGCGACTGAACTGAACTGAACTGAAGAGTATAAGATGTGTAGGAGAAAATGGTGATGATGTTTGTAAAGTAGTTTAAATTAATGGTGATGAACAGACATTAATGGATTTTAAATAATCTTAAGTTTTTATAAGAAATACTCTATATACATGTACGAAGAATGAAATGAAAAGGTTGGTACTGCAAACAGAAAGACCAATTGTGAAACAGAGTCCCATAGGAAAAGATGAGACCAAGAACTGATATCCAGAGATGGCAGGGAGCAGGACATAAGACAAAATTTGATAGCAGTTTAGGAGTCGAAATGGAGAACATTTGGTGACCATGTAGACGCGGAAGAAATCAAAGCTTACCATGACATTTCTAACTTTGGAAATTAAGTGGATGGTGATGTTATTAGTTCAAGTTCAGAATGTAAGAAGGTGAGTACTTTATTAAGACAATGAGTTCATTTTGTTACATTAGAGGTAAAATACCTGGAGACATCCGCATGGACTTGTCCCGTGTGTCTGGAACTCAGTGGAGTGGGGCAGGCATTGGCTTCCTTGGGACTCAGACTTTTTCTAAGTATGTTGCTCCATGAAGGAGAAAATTACTCCTGGACTCTGTTCAGCTGCCCCTAAATTGACATTTACTCTCCTCATGAATATCCTCCAATTTTCCCTCAGTTAATTCCCCCAATTTTTGCTTTTTCTATAAATTGAAGTTTGAATTATAGACTCAGATTCCAAGGGCTCATTCTATTTGTCAAGGGCCATCTTAGGCTTACCTTCTTTTTGATACCCTTCACCCAGAGGCAGTTCCTGACTCTATACTACTCAACAGTAGTATATGCTCAAATTTGTTATCTCTCTTTTCTCTCTTCTCAATAACTCCTCAGCTGCCATATTTTGACCGCTTCTCCANAGGCTTACCTTCTTTTTGATACCCTTCACCCAGAGGCAGTTCCTGACTCTATACTACTCAACAGTAGTATATGCTCAAATTTGTTATCTCTCTTTTCTCTCTTCTCAATAACTCCTCAGCTGCCATATTTTGACCGCTTCTCCAGTCACTGAACTAAGACTTTCCAAGGTCACCAAAGAACTCCTAGTTGCTAAATGTAATGTTGTTGTTGTTACTGCTAAATCACTCAGTCATGTCTGACTCTTTGCAACTGCCTGGACTGCAGCACACCAGGCTTCCCGGTCCATCATCATCACCTGGAGCCTCCTCAAACTCATGTCCATTGAGTCAGTCAGCCATTTCATCTTTTGATGCCCCCTTCTCCTCCTGCCTTCAATCTTCCCCAGCATCAGTGTCTTTTGCAATGAATCAGTTCTTCGCATCAGATGGCCAAAGTATTTGAGCCTCAGCTTCAGCATCAGTCCTTCTAATGAATATTCAGGATTGATTTCCTTTAGGATTGACTGGTTTGATCTCCTTGCAGTCCAAGGGACTCTCAAGAGTCTTCTTCAACACCACAGTCCAAAAGCATCAATTCTTCAGGCTCAGCCTTCTTTATCATCCAATGCTCACACCCACATATGACTACTGGAAAAACGATAGCTTTGACTATAGGGACCTTTATCATCAAAGTGATCTCTCTGGTTTTTAATACGCTCTTTAGGTTTGTCATAGCTATTCCTTCCAGGAGCAAACATCTTTTAATTTCATGGCTGCAGTCACCATCTGCAGTGATTTTGGAGTCCAAGAAAATGAAATCTGACACTGTTTCCACATTTTCCCCATCAATTTGCCATGAAGTGATAGGACTAGATGCCATGATGTTTGTTTTTTGAATGTTGAGTTTTAAGCCAGCTTTTTCACTCTCCTCTTTTACCTTCATCAAGAGGCTTTTTAGTTCCCCTTCACTTTCTGGCATTAAAGTGGTATCATCTGCATATCTGAGGCTGTTGACATTTCTCCTGGCAATCTTGATTCCAGCTTGTGATTCATCCAGGTCAGCATTTCACATGATGTATCCTGCATATAAGTTAAATAAGCAAGGTGATAATGTACAGCCTTGTTGTACTCTTTTCCCAATTTTGAACCATCTGTTGTTCCATATCCACTTCTAACTGTTGCCCTTGCATACGTTTCTCAGGAGGCAGGTAATGTGGTCTGGTATTTCCATCTCATTAAGAATATTCCACAGGTTTTTGTGATCCACACATTCTTTTCTATATTATAAATATAATGCAAGCATTAGAAAAGTAATAGTAAAGCTGATTTTTCTAGATTGGGGGATATTAAGGAGAGGCCAAGAAAAGATGGATGGTTTTTATTTTATCCCTCAAACCTACTTATTAGGATACAAGCCAGGTTGTGTGAAGGCGGCAATACCACCTCAGTCTCACTCTTGGTTACCACAAGAGGAAGAGTTTTATAAAATATGACACTATTATCCAGTTAACAGTTGCTTAAACCAGCATTGAAAGTTTCCTGAATTGAGTCAATCAAAGTGGGTCCCTGAGGACCTGGAGCTGAGATCATAATAATGAAAGTGAAAGTCGCTCAGTTGTGTCCACCTCTTTGCAACCCCATGCGCTATACAGTCCATGGAATTCTCCAGTCCAGAATATTGGAGTGGGTAGCCTTTCCTTTCTCCAGGGGATCTTCTGGACCCAGGTCTCCTGTATCACAGGCAGATTCTTTACCATCTGAGCCACCAGGGAAAGCCAAGGAGACCAGGGAATATCAGGGAAACCATAATTTTCTGGTCTAAATAGGCAAGTTCGTTGAATCAAAGAAATGCTTATTTAGGATAAGATATTGGTGACTTGTTTTCTGCTATATGAACTGGAAAACAGAAACAGAAGGGTGGACTGTGACTTTAAAAACAACCCCCCATATACAAATGCCAACTAAAAATTGACACAGGTGGCAGAGTGGTAAAGAATCCACCTGCCAATGCAGGAGCCACAGGAGATTTGGGTTTGATCACTGGGCCAGAAAGATCCCCTGGAATAGGAAATGGCAACCCTCTCCAGTATTCTTGCCTAAAAAATTCCTTTACAGAGGAGACTGATGGGTTACAGACCATGAGGTCACAAAGAGTCGGACATGTTTGAGCATACACATACAATAACATCTACCTCTATTAAGGTTAAATCATGAGCTCCTGCAGCTTCCAACCAGCAATACACCCCGAAAGGAATTCAGAGTGTTCAGGAGTGAGGTACTCTGTACTCTGGGAAAAACTAGCAGAATAGGACTTCAGATAGATATTTTCAGGAGAAGATTTTACGAGCCCAATTCTTATAGTTCATCATGTCTAGATGAGCAGTAAAATTATTAATGGTGACATCTGCTCCTTGTGGCTAGCAGTAACCTTTATGAGACTAGCAGCAGCCTTCTGCAAAAATGTATGTTTGATTACATGTAACTGCCTCACCAAACTCACATATATACTGACATTTCTCCCACCTCTTCAGAGTAGTTTCTTAGAGCTATCTAAAATGCTATTTCCCAGGCTATAGTCCTCATTTAAGTCCCCCCAAAAGCTTAATTCACAGCTCTCACATTGTGCTTTTTTTTTTTTTTTTTTTTTAATCAACGCAGAGGAGGAGAAGAGAGGGACAGAGAGAGAGAGTTATAACAGTGTGTGCTGCTGGGTCTAGCTGCTGTTTTGTTCTTAGTGGCTGAAGGATTCCGTANTTTTTTTTTTTTTTTTTTTAATCAACGCAGAGGAGGAGAAGAGAGGGACAGAGAGAGAGAGTTATAACAGTGTGTGCTGCTGGGTCTAGCTGCTGTTTTGTTCTTAGTGGCTGAAGGATTCCGTAATACCCTTATGGAAAACTCTCCTTTTCAAATAAGCTAGATTTATTATGAACATATAATTGTATATTTTTGATCAGACAATACAATTCTGTAGCTTTGTTTCTTTTTTTAGTTAAGCAATATAATTTAGCCAATTTTCCAGGTCAATAAATATAAATCTACAAGGATTGTATTTTATTTTTAATAAATATACCATAATTCATTTAACAAGTTCTTTTTTTTTCTAATCAGTATTAAGTTTTCCAATATGCTCATTCCCACAATGAACATCATTGAATATAATTTTTAAAAACTATTTGTGCAATTATCTTCTTCCCATAAACTCTTTGAAGTCAGATTGCTGGCAAAAAAAGATATTTTCATTGAAAGTTATTTACACATTGTCATACTTCCCTCCCTCAAATTATATTACTTTGCATTTCTTTTAAAAGTTATTGTGAGATACTGTTTTTCCAAAATTATTACCAACACTCGATTTTGTAAATAGCTTCAGTGTTTGTAATCTGGTGGAAAAGTTCCTGTTACATTTTAAACTTATTTGCATGATCACCAATGAAAATGGACATCACATGACTATCAGTGATTGGTATTTCTTATTTTGTGAGTTGCCTTTTGACCAGTTTTGATTTGGGAGTTTATAATTTAATGTTGATTTGTAAGCAATCTTTATATATCAGAACTCTGTTATCTGAGTTGCAACATTTTTTCCAGCTTTGTAATTTTTTTCCTTTGATTTTTGATCTTGTATTTATATATACTGAAAGAGTGAAGGTATTTTTAAAGCCTCTGTAGTCAAATTTCTCAACTTTTAATCTTTTCCTGGATTTCCTGCTTATGAAATGAAAGGCAATAGCTTTCACCCATATTTTATTCTGGGACTTTTATTTTTTATTTTTCAAATATTTGAACCACCCTAGTTTCTAACTTTTTGGATTTTCCACCCACTGCCATTTGTCCCTGAAATTCTTTCATTCTATCTCTATAATATCTTTGGAATGTATCCCCTTGTTCCACCTCCAACTTCCTTACATTGGCCAAGAACTCATTATTTTTGGCCTACATTATTGCAACAATCTCTTAACTAGTTTCCCTGCTTCCAACCTGAAAATTCTAAAATTCAATCCCAGATGTTGGCAGAGCAGTTTTTCAAAAGCATTCCTGGGGGACTTCCAGGAAAGATTTTGATTTGAGCATAGTCCTTTAATTTTTTTTTTTTTTTCTGCAAAATTTTCATGGAAGACGCTAGCTGAAGCAGTTTGAACTACTCTACAATTTTCAGAGTGCAACTCTGGCCATATTTTTTAGTTTCTCAGAATTAGATTAAAATCCCACTAGGATCCCATGCTTCAGAAAAATAGGAGTTTTGGTGTTGACTTGTATTGCATCTTCTGACTTAAGACCTAAAACACTGCTGGCCATTTAAGGAGCCCTCAGAGCAAGAGGGATTTCTATGAGTTTAAGAATATTCCCTCCATGACAAAGAAATCTACCAAATGTTTGTGAACTCCTTTGCATTTCCAAGCTTTCTTGCAGTTAGGTTTGAGCCATGTGATTGGTTTTTGTCAACAGGCTGTGAAGAAATGTGATACGTGTCATGTCCAGTGAGAAGCAGGAGCCAACATGCGGTTACTCTATTTTATCTTTTTCCCTTTGCCATAAAATTGTCCAGATAGAGGCACTTTATTCATCCCGTGACTGATAATAAAGATGATGTGGGTTAGAACTGCAGTTAACTAACAGTGAACTTGAACTAGGAGTAAGGATCAAATCACTGAGATTTTGACATCTTTTCCTTCTGAAGCATAACCATATTTCTAAGAGACCATGGCAGAAACTGTAGGTCCTCTTAAAGTGTAAGCTCTGAACAAAGCTTTGTCTAGGATTTCAGTTTTATCCTTGAGATGATCTTTACCCTGAGGCCATTTCTTTTATTGAGCTCTTTCTGCTGTCTGGACAGTCTAGGAATGAGAAATAGTTTTATTTTTTAATTTAGAACTCCTGGCTCCTTTGTATTGTATTGGCCAAGAACTTCACTCGGGTTTTTCCATATAATGTAACAGAAAAATCCAAACGAACTTTTTTGGCCAACCCAATATTTCCTCCAAATTGTTGTTGAAATTGAAAACTAAAGAGTTCCTTTTTTGGATCATCTCTTTCCATTTGCACTTTGTTGTGTGTAGCTAAATAAAATCAACCAGTAGTTTCAACATTCTTCCTGGGACTCTTCTTAGCTGAAACTATAAATTTATTACATGTAGTACAGTGTCACTTCTATATTGTTAATCAAAGAATTCACAGACGAGCTCAGATTCAAAACAGGAGGAAATGGATTGGGGACGGTGTCAAAGAATTTGTGGTTATCTTCCATCTGCCATAATTCTCTCTCTGGCCACAAATACATTCCTCTCACATGATTTTCAACAAGCTTTGGAAAACACAAGAAACCAGTCTGAGTCAGCCCCACCCTGAGACAATGGCCCAGCTGAGTGCGTCTGAGGCCCATGCCTGACTCAGATTCTGTCACCGGGGCCAACTCCGTGGACTCACTCACCCATTCTTTCTGAGAACTCGCCTCCCAACACGGACCAAATGTTTGGACTTTCCCTCCTGTCCCATATTTAAAGATCTGGAGATTCATCAGGCCTTTTCCTTTTCCCCTGAAGAGTAAAACCCCTGCCCCATAGCTCAGTCGGTAAAGAATCCACCTGCAATGTGGGAGACCTGGGTTCAATTCCTGGGTTGGGAAGCTCCCCTGGAGAAGGAAATGGCAACCCACTCCAGTGTTCTTGCCTGGAGAATCCCNTAAAACCCCTGCCCCATAGCTCAGTCGGTAAAGAATCCACCTGCAATGTGGGAGACCTGGGTTCAATTCCTGGGTTGGGAAGCTCCCCTGGAGAAGGAAATGGCAACCCACTCCAGTGTTCTTGCCTGGAGAATCCCATAGTCACAGGAGCCTGGTGGGCTACAGTTGATGGGATTGCAAGAGTCGGACACGACTTAGTGCTATCTTTCTTTCTTTCTTTCTCACATGAAAAACACACTTATTCTCTTTTAACACCTCCCAAGTCCCACCTCATTATGGCATTGACTCAAATTCCAAGTTGTTGTCATTTAAATCATGTCCTGGTATAGATGAGACTCTTTGAATTTGGTCTTGAGTATGTTTTTCTCTTGACCTGAAGGCCTACACATTAAAAAATTAAGCTGTCTCCTAAACATATTACCATCCAATAGAAAGACACAAAAGACACTAAAAGTGGTGAAATTGGGCTGCACACAGCAGTTGTTTGTCTAAAGCAGTTCTGAAATACATCCAGGAAGGTGTTGTTAGTACCTTGATTTGGGCCCAAGTTTTACTTCCCAGTAATGGTTTTCCACCCTTATGGCAGAAAGCAAAGAACTAAAGAGCCTCTTGATGAAAGTGAAAAGGGAGAGTAAAAAAGTTGGCTTAAAACTCAACATTCAGAAAACTAAGATCCTGGCATTCAGCCTCATCACTTCATGGCAAATAGATGGAGAAATAATGGAAACAGTGAGAGACTTTATTTTCTTGGGCTCCAATATCATTGCAGATGGTGACTGCAGCCATGAAATTAAAAGACACTTGCTCCTTGGAAGAAAAGCTATGACCAACT
>SJYV01004968.1:351319-363044 GCA_006410875.1 Neotragus pygmaeus | reverse complement strand
AGCTCAACTGGAATTCCATCACCTCCACTAGCTTTGTTCGTAGTGATGCTTTCTAAGGCCCACTTGACTTCACATTCCAGGATGTCTGGCTCTAGATTAGTGATCACACCATCATGATTATCTGGGTCATGAAGATCTTCTTCGTACAGTTCTTCTGTGTATTCTTGCCACCTCTTCTTAATATCTTCTGCTTCTGTTAGGTCCATACCATTTCTGTCCTTTATCGAGCCCATCTTTGCATGAAATGTTCCCTTGATATCTCTAATTTTCCTGAAGAGATCTCTAGTCTTTCCCATTCTCTTCTCCTCTCTGCCACTGAAGAAGGCTTTCTTATCTCTTCTTGCTATTCTCAGAAACTCTGCATTGAGATGCTTATATCTTTCCTTTTCTCCTTTGCTTTTCACCTCTCTTCTTTTCACAGCTATTCGTGAGGCCTTCCCAGACAGCCATTTTGCTTTTTGCATTTCTTTTACATGGGGATTGTCTTGCTCCCTGTCTCCTGTACTGTGTCACGAACCTCATTCCATAGTTCATCAGGCACTCTATCTATCAGATCTAGGCCCTTAAATCTATTTCTTACTTCCACTGTATAATCATAAGGGATTTGACATGGAAGAACTGTACAAAAAAGTATGACCCAGATAATCATGATGATTTGATCACTAATCTAGAACCAGACATCTTGGAATCTGAAGTCAAGTGGGCCTTAGAAAGCATCACTACAAACAAGACTAGTGGAGGTGATGGAATTCCAGTTGATCTGTTTCAAATCCTGAAAGATAATGCTGTGAAAGTGCTGCACTCAATATGCCAGCAAATTTGGAAAACTCAGCAGTGGCCACAGGACTGGAAAAGGTCNAATCCAGACAATAAATTTTCAAACTGTCCTTTCCAGCTTTGCAAGTGCAAGGGAGAGAGAAGACTGAGAAGAGAGGGATGAACAGCCAGAGTGAGCTGTCAGTTTCAAGAAGGTCATTGAGTTTGCTCAGGCTGCCAAGTTCCTGGGATTGTTCCCAAACTCCCACGGTGCCGCTTCAATTTGGCTCCAGACACTATGCCATAGACTAGGATCTCTGGCTCATTCTATGGAACCAAGCCAGATTCCTCTGGGGTTTCAGATGCTCTATGGGTGTTCACTGGGCATCTCAAGAAGTCACATTCTTGGTTTCAGCCTCCTCATTGATATTTTCTGTTCAGAAACAAAAGCTGGAGATGGTTTATTATACTCTGAGTTCCATCCATATTATACTCTGAATTCGATCTTCCTGAGTTCACTCAAGCCACCTTTAAAATCCTCAGAATGGCCAGACTGACAGGGCCGCAGCCTCTATTGCAGTCTCCCATGGTGTCTAATGGACTTCTAGAAGCATTACCATAGTAATAACGATGAAAATTAGTACTGTTGCCACTGGTTAAGTTTCCAGCTGGATTTGGGCTGGATCATGCTGATTATATTCCAACAGAGAGCTGACTTCAAGATTCATCCTGGCTTACAAGCTGGATACTAAAAACTCTCTTAGCATATTAGCTTGATGTTGAGTGAAAGGTTCCTATTTTTCAGTGAAATGAGGCAAATGTTGAGAGAAAAGCCAGAAAAGACAACAGAACTGAAGCAGGAGGTAGACGGGCCCCCAAGGTAAAGCAACTGGAGATTCATCCCCTGCAGGACAATTGAGAGAGGAGGCTGGGCTCTATCCAGATAGAAGACAAGAGACCACCCATTTTTCTAATTCTTGAAGTCAAGAGACCTCCCCTACTATATATGCACAGGAAGGTACCTCAGGGGTCAAAAGGGTAATGATGCTAACTGATGCCAAGCTACCCATAAACCTCTTCAAGGGAAGCCATTTTGGCTAAGAGATGTGTGTGCACACAGGGAAGGATCCTGAGATGTACAATATATGGACTGTGAACCAGGCAAATCAAAATGTTTGGTCAAAGGAAAACCAGGAAAAAATGCCCCATGTAAGTGATGTAAACTCCCATGACGGTGTGACTCTTTCTCTGAGCCTGCCCTTGTGTCTGTCCACACATACGGTACTCTTTTTTTCCTCCTAATGTGTACTTTACTTGTTTCACAACTTCTCGTCTCTGTGGGAATTCTCTGCAGAGCTGAAGGGCCAGGGCGTTGTCACGGACCAGTGGTCTAGTGGCTAGGATCTGGTGTTCTCACTGCTGCAACTTGACCTCAATGTCTGGCAGGGAACCAAAGGCCTGCTTCAAGCCACCTGAGATCAGAACCGTGGCTTCCATGTCCCAGAACCAAAATAGGGGAGAAAGGACAACCAGGCATGAAGAAATGCCTACAGTCCCACAGAGGCCAAGTTTATTTTATAAATCAAAAAAAGTAACATGAATAACTAAAGGATCATGAAGAGACCATATGAATGTTTTGGTTTTAATTCCCACATCTGATTCTGAGGCAGGAGCTAGATGAGCCCCCGAGCTAAGAGCTGGAGTTCATCCCCTGCGAATGGAAACTCTGTAACAGCAGGATAACTGGAGAGCTTAAGCCCTGCCCAGAGAGAAGACAAGACACCACATAGTTCTCATAGTTCTCATTCTCAAAGGCAAGGAGACCTTGCCGACTATAAAAGCCCTTTGGAGGTCAAAGAGGGAGTGATGTCAAGCTAACCACAGGCCTCTTCCCTGGAATCCATCTTGGCCGAGAGATGGGCACACACCCATGGGAGGATTCTGAAATAAATAAAATGAGGACTCAGAACCAAGCAAATCAAAATGATTGGCCAAAGGAAACCCAGAAGAAATGCCCCATATAAGTAATTTAAACTGCCATGAAGGCAGGAGTCTTTCTGCCCATGTGTCTATCCACACCCACTGTACTCTTTTCCTCCTAATAAACGCTTTTCTTATTTCGCCACTTTCCCTCTTTATGGAAATTCATTCCTTCAAAGCCAGAGGGCCAGGACCTTGCCACTGACCACAGCTCTAGCACCCTCACGGTAACCGCCCGACCTCCGCATCTGGCCAGGAACCAGAATGCTGCTTCCAGCTGATGCAGGCCAAGGCCGCTGGAGATCAGTTCCTCTTTCATACATGGAAGCTAGTTAGTACTGACTTGAACAAACGGGAAGCTACAGAGCCATTGAAAATGTGAGAATAACTTCTTGGTTTATGGAATCGGAAGTACCAACTCAAGACCTAGAATAGAAATGCTCAACCTTGGCTACACGTTAGAATGACACCAATACCCAATCTTCTTCCTGACCAGTTACATCAAAATCTTTGTGGATGAAATCTAATCATTAATATTTGAAAGCTCCCCCAACAATTCCAGATTGGAAAGTTAAAGTTAAGTGGAGAATCTAAAAGGAATAGCAGATATGTTTAAAATGGATACCCAACAAGGACCTACTGTATAGCACAGAGAACTCTGCTCTATGTTATGGAGCAGCCTGGATGGGAGGGGAATGTGGAGGAGAGTGGATACATCCATACGCATGGCTGAGTCCCTTCGCTTTCCACCTGGAACTATCACAACATCGTTAATCGGTTATATCCCACAACTAAATAAAAAGTTTCAAAAAATTAAAGATTAAAAAAACGAAGTGAGCAGCAGAAAATGGAAAGTAAAACTTAAGACAGTTAAAGATCCAAGAAAGAACAACAGAGGCTTAGCTGTGCAGGTAGGGGTCAGCTAGACTGTTTAATGGGACAGGACGAAATGAACATTGGTATTTGTAAGCCTCTGCTAAGCTCCCCATATTATTTTCTGGGTCTTACCTCACTGAGGGGACACAGAAAGATCCATTTATATTCATTCATCCCTTCTTTAAACAATCATTTACTGTCACCTACATCACTTCCAGCATTGTGGTGGATGGTGGAGCTACAGCAATTAATGAAACCTAAACATGTCCTCCAGAAGTCAATAACACGGCAGAGAAACAACTAATTATGGTCATCAGAGTAAATCTTCTAACAGACAAAATTAGAAATCACTGTGGGAGCAGTGAGGAGGGAGTGATACAATTAAATCAGACTTATGGCTATGGAGAACCAGAAAAGACTTCAAGGAAAAGGTAATTTTTGAGCTGAGATATCATATGTGAGTAGAAGTTTTCTGGATAGCAGTAGAAGGTAGAAGGAAGGAGCCAAGGAAACCCGAAAGAAATAATCATATATATGCAGAGTTTGTTTTGACAACTGTGTCAGAGTGATTATGACACACTGTATAAGGTAAAGGGTAATAAGAGATAAGATTGAAGAGGAAAGACAGAGCTAAATTTTGGAGACTATTGACTTGAGGAATTTGTACTTTGTGGGCAATGGTACCACTTACCAAAACATGGAACAGAGGCGAAAGAACAAGTTAGTAAATAAAATAGGCTCGGTTTTTGACTTGAAATTTCCCATCCTACTGCCAACAATTGAAAGAAGACTCTCAACTAACTTTATTTCTCTTAAGGGTATGTAAAAATAAGTCTCTGAGTTGCTTTAAGATGGAGATAGAAAGATACTTGGGGAAGGATTCAGTTCCTTTTCATGACAGCAATCTGAAACTATTAATAATGACTTTTACATATTAAATTATTTATATTTATTTATGTTCAGTCACTGAGTTTATAAAAACCAAGGACTGTAAACTCAAAGGGCTTTTGGGCAAACAAGGGATGCAGATCAGGGGGTTACTGAAGTGAAAGAGAAAGTTTAAGTTCTACCAAAAATACTAAACTCTTACTTAGCTCCAAATGCTTTTTCCTGAGCTTTAATACAGGGTCTGCATTGCCAGATCTTCATATATTCCAAAGTAAGTCAAACTTTTATGTACATGGATTCTTATGTAAACTCTCCCATTTTTACATGTTGACAAGTATTTCATTTTAAAAAAAAGTACATTGTGCACTGTGTTAGCTGGCAGAATTCATTCATAATCCCAGAACTCTTAACATTCTTGAAGCTAAAAGTTTGAGATAACTTTGTAAGGAGTTCCAAAAGTTTCTTTCAGTTACAAAATTAGCTCTTGTCNATTTCATTTAAAAAAAAAGTACATTGTGCACAGTGTTAGCTGGCAGAATTCATTCATAATCCCAGAACTCTTAACATTCTTGAAGCTAAAAGTTTAGTTTGAGATAACTTTGTAAGGAGTTCCAAAAGTTTCTTTCAGTTACAAAATTAGCTCTTGTCATTGGCCTTAAGTTTCATTCTTCCAAATCTCTCAGAATCTACTCTGTGCCAGGAATGTAGGAACTAGACCCTGTTGGATTCATCCATGTCTTTTGTTATTTTGCTGATTTCAATCATAGCCCCATTCAATGTTCTTATTTCTGAACAAATACTACAGATGAGTCTGTGTTCATAGGACTGTAATTCTATAGATATGGAAAGTTTGTAGCTAAAGTTGCTACTATATCAGGCCATCTAAAATGAGTACAATATCCTCACATTAGAAGAAACCAGAGTCAGATAGATAAAATGTGTGACTCAAAGATAATAGAATGAGTTTCTGTCAAAGTGAATTTGAGAACAAACTTTGTGGAGTATCTCATGCCTGGGCTGAGGGCTCATTGTGTGTTTGATTAATCTGTTCTTGGTTGCAGCAGTTAGCTATTTCTGCATAACATACAACTATAAAATATCAATGGAATACCATGATAGGTAATTATTTCTCACTCATGTGTCTGCAGGTCAGCTGGAGTTCAGTTGTCTTCAGCTACACTCTAGTGTGGAATCTAGTTCTAGAATCTAGTTCCAGATTTCAGGTCAGGCTCAACTCATCTGACATAGCTCTGCTTCCACTTCTGGGGCCCAGGCTACCTGGGAAGAATAGTGGCTACCTGAGGAGCAAGCAGAAACATATAATGCTCTTAAAGATGAGCCCAGGCTCACAATTCATATGCTATCATTTCCATCTATATTCCTCAAGCCAAACAAGTCATTTGGCAAAACACAACTTTAACGGAGCATCAAGTACACAGCCCCATAGAGATCTGGATGGGAGAAAGAAATGAATATATACTAAATATTAATTACATCTATCACAGTATTCACTGAGGAAATATATTGAGCATGGCACTGCATCAAGCACTTCATTTTATTAAAAGCAATCTTCACAAGAGCCCTGTTAGTATACATAATCACCTCCATTTTACAGGTAAAGAAATTGAGTCTCAGAGAGATTAGATAAGCTGATGAATGGCACACACACTTACTAGTAAGTCTGTTACTAGAACAGACTTTGAAAACAGATCACCTATGCACTTTGTAACACTGAGCCTTTTCTGTCTGCCACATCTAGAAGTCATTACCCGTCTTCAGAAGCTCAACACATTTTTGAGTCTTTGAAATGTATCACTGGTATCAATAGTTGATCTTTGTCTGCATGCTGGACAGTCACAGTCATGACCAAACCCCTGTATAGGCAAACCCCTGTGGTTACAAGACATAAAAGGAATAGAAGAGAAAGGCAGACAGGACTGTAGCAGGAAGACTGCCTTCTTACACGGCAGCAATCCCATCCATATGTTCCTAGAGAGAAATTCCAAAAAAAAAAGAGAGAGGGAGAAAATGTAACTGTGAGCCAAAATAATGTGCAACCATTCGGTGACATAATAGCTGTTTCACATTACAGTTTAGCCTTTGAGTAGAATCATAAATAAAAGAGAACACTTATTCTCTTAAAACACAGTTCCAGAGACCATATAAATAAATGGAACTGATTCAACATGGAAGTTCAGATAGAACAGACAAAAGACCATGACATTAAGTCAAATGCTACTCTCTCTCCTTTCTTACTAACACAGATTCCTAACCAGAAAGGGCAAGACTTAGCAAAGGCACTAGCCATAAAGAGATGTGTGATGAATGAGGTCCTGAGTCAGAGATCATTGATTCCTCTGATGTTCTTCTGATAAGGAGGTAGCCTAATCTTCCTATCAGCTTTTATTGTACCTTAAATCTTAATGCTGGGTTTCCAACTTGGTCCTCATTGAAAGTTGCTGTTCTGATAATTTTCTGGTTTCCCTGACTATCTCTAGAGATGGAGGAATCTCCTTAATCTAACAAAATCTTTTTCCCCGGAATTAAACTCCCAGACGTGAATTTGTTTCATTCTCTCTGTTAAGGATGGCTTCCAAAAAATTCATGAAGGACCTGCTGATAGGCCTGGCTTTGCTGTCCACAAGCAAAGACTGACCAATCACTGTGCTTTCATAGAGAATCTGCATTGCTGCATCTTTGAATGTGCCAAAAGAAGTTGTATTTTTATGTAAATGGATTTTTATGTGAACTTCCAGCTGGCATTTTCATCATTAAGGGAAACTTATAAGTAGCTTCAGACTCTCAGCCCCTATCACAGGTCAGGAAAGAAAGGGTCTAAAGATTCCTAATGCCAGATATGTCAATATCAGCATCACTTTTAGGCATCTGTCCCTGAGTACTGCCTTCTCCATGGCTAGTCAGGAGCACAGTAAACAACCATGGTCTAGTCCAGGGAGTCAGAAAACTACCATCTGGGGGCCAAATTTGGCTCACTGCCTGTTTTTATAGATAAAGTTTTATTGAAACACAGTCACGATCATTTATGTTTGGTCTATGCTGGTTTTGTACAGTAACAGCAGAGTTAAGGACTTACGACAAGAGACCATATGGCCCACAAAGCCTAAAATATTTACAATCTGGCCATTTGTAAAAAAAATGCTTTCCAATCTTGGGATAGTCCTTTGGCTATCTCAGTTCAGTTCAGTCACTCAGTCATGTCTGACTCGATGACCCCAGGTACTGCAGCATGGCCAGGCTTCCCTGTCCATTACCAACTCTTGGAGCTTGCTGAAACTCATGTCCATTGAGTCAGTGATGTCATCCAACCATCTCATCCTCTGTTGTCCCCTTCTCTTCCTGCCTTCAATCTTTCCCAGCATCAGGGTCTTTCCTAATGAGTCAGTTGTTCGCATCAGGTGGCCCAAGTATTGGAGCTTCAGATTTAGCTTCTATCCTTCCAATGAACAGCCAGGACTGATCTCCTGTAGGATGGACTGATTTGATCTCCTTTCAGTCCAAGGGACTCTCAAGAGTCTTCTCCAACATCATAGTTCAAAAGCATCAATTCTTTGGCACTCAGCTTTCTTTATGGTCCAACTCTCACATTCATACATGACTACTGGAAAAACCATAGCTTTGACTATACAGACCTTTGTAGGCAAAATATCTCTGCTTTTTAATACACTGTCTAGGTTTGTCATTGCTTTTCTTCCAAGGAGCAAGCGTCTTTTAGTTTCATGGCTGCAGTCACCATCTGCAGTGATTTTGGAGATCAAGAAAATAAAGTCTGTCACTGTTTCCATTGTTTCCCCAGCTATTTGCCATGAAGTGATGGGACCGGATGCCATCACTTGGATATCTAAACAGAGAATTGTTCAGGTTCCTGAGCTGAGAATTATCTTCTGCACAGCTCACTGTCTATCCGTTTTTAGGGAAATATTCTATCTTCTAATTTGGGTGGTGATATCATGTGTTTAAAGCTTAGATAATATATCAGTTTTAAGATATGTCCTAAGATATATTCATATGTCTTATATTTTACATATGCTTATATATATATAAATGTATATTCTTGGACAATCTTTCTATTCAGAGGTTGGATCTGTGGCCCTTTCTCTTGAATCTAGGCAGACTGGTAACTCACGTGTAACAAACAATGTGGCAGAAGTAATGCGGTGTGACTGCTGACTCATGTTCAGCTGTGTCCGATTCTTTGCAACACTTTGGAGTGTAGCTTGCCAGACTCTCTCCGTGGAACTTTTCAGGCAAATTTTCAGGCAAAATACTATAGTGGGTTGCCATTTCCTTCTCCAGGAGATCTTCCCAACCCAGGGATCGAACCCATGTCTTTTATGTCTCCTGCATTGGCAGGCAGGTTCTTAACCACTGGCTGTGGGAAGCCCCACAGCACCATGCTGATATCTGACTACAACTGATGGAGATCTCTAGCTGTGCCTTACCTGAATTCTTGACCCATAGATCATGAGAAAACTTAAATGGCTATGTTATCTTTTACTGTGGTTTAAACAAAAAAACAATAAATTTACCATCTTAACCATTTTTAAGTGTACAGATCATATTGTTGTACAACAGAGCTCTAGATCATTTTCATCTTGCAAAGCTGAAAAACTTATTAACCATGAATTTCCCCTCCTCAAGTCTTTAGCAATCACCTTTCTGCCTTCTGTATCTATGATTTTGAGGATTTCAGATAATTTGTATGGGAAGAATCATACAATTTTTGTTCTTTTGTGACTGGGTTATTTCACTTTGCATTATGTCCTTAAGGCTCATTCATACAATAGCATGTGAGAAATTTTCCCTTTTTAAAGGCTGTGTGATATTCCATTGTACGGATATTCTGCATTTTCTTTATCCATTCACCAGTCTATGAACATCTGAGCTGCTTCCACTTCCTGACTATCATCAATAACTGCAATGAACTTGGGTCTGCTAATATCTGTTTAAAATTCTGCTTTGAATTCTTTTGGATATATACCCAGAAGTGAGATTGCCAGATTATCTGATAAGTCAATTTTTAATTTTTTAAGGAAACTCCATACTGTTTTTCAAATTACCACTTTATCTTTCTATCAACAGTGTACAAGGTTCACTTTTCTCCATATCCATGCCAATACTTGTTAACACTTATCTTTTTGATAATAGCCATTCTAACAGGTATATAATGATGTCTCGTTGTTTTGATTGGCATTTTCTTATGAGTAGTAACACTGGGCAACTTTTAATGTGTGTGTTGGATATATTTTTGCATACATTTTTGGAGACTTGTCTGTTCAAATTCTTTGCTCAATTTTAAATTGACTTTTGTTTTGTTATTGTTGTTGTCGAGTTATAAAAGGTAGCACATCATATACCCTTTCAGATGGACAATTAACTTTCCAACAATCTTAAGAAGATGTCTGGGAGATCGTCTCCATTAAACAGTAAAATTTTCAAGAAACCGAGGGATGTCTTCCCACAATAGCCTCGTAGGAAGCTTAGGGTAGAAAAAAACTTATTTTAAACAGACTTATCATGTGCCTTTTGCTAGTGGAGCAGATTATAAGTTGATATAAAGGAATTTCTTCACATTTCTAAAGGAATTGTACAAGATGTAACTGAAAAGTCAGTGAGAGCACAACATTTAAAAAGGACATTAGCCCCCCAATCTTTTATAGGAAGAAATCAAGTTAAGTGGTTTCCTCAGTTGAAAACATGAACCAGTACTCACAGAAAAGGAAGAATGATCCTGAGAAAGAAGAACCAGTGTGGAAGCATCACACTTCTTAATTTCAAACTATATTACAGAACTATAAAGTAATCAAAACACTATGCTACTGGCATAAAGACACATAAAATCAATTGTAACAGAATGTGATAGAATCAAGAACCCAGAAATAAACTCATACATATATGGTCAACTAATATTTGATAAGGAAACTAAGAGTATTCAATGGGGAAAAGAAAGTCTTTTCAATAAATGGTTTTGGAAAAACTGGATATTCACATGTAAAAGAATGAAACTGGGCTCTTATCATAAATCACTCACAAAGTTAACTCAAAATGGATTAAAAGCTTAAATGTCAGACTTGAAACCATAAAACTCTCAGAAAAAAACAGAAGGGGAAAAATCCTTGACATTGATCTTAGTAATGATTTAATGGATATGACACCAAGTACACGAGCAACCAAGAGAAGTAAACAAGTGTTACTATATCAAACTAAAAAGCTCTGAACAGCAAAAGAAACAGGGGGAAAAATATTTGCAAAGCATCTATTTCACAAGAGTTAGTACCCATAGTATACAAGGAACTCACACAACTCAAAAGCAAAAAAAAAAAAAAAGGGGGGGGGGCAAAAAAAACCCCAATCAATAATCCAATAAAAAATGGGCAAAGGACCTGAATATTTTTCCAAAGTTATTCAAATAGCCAAACAGGTACATGAAAATGTACTCAACATCAGTAATTATCAGGGAAATGATCATCAAACCCACAATAATATCAACTCACACCTATTAGAATAACTTATCAAAAAGACAAGAGATAAGTGCTGGGAAGGGTGTGGGCAAAGTGAACCATTGTACATAGTTGATGGGAATATAGATTAGTGTAGCTAGCATGGAAAAACAGTATGGAGGGTTAAAAAAAAAACTGAAAATAGAACTACCATAAGATCCCGCAGTTTCACTTCTGAAGGAAGTATATATCTGAAGGAAATGAAATCACTATTGTGAAGAGATATCTCTCCCCCATGTTCAGTGCAGCATTATTTATAATAGTTAAGACATGAAGACAACCTAAGTGTCCATTGATAAATTAATGGATAAAGAAAATGTGAACACACACACATTTACTCAGCCATAAAAAGAAGGAAATCCTGCTATTTGTGACCACATGGATGAAACTTGAGTGTATTATAGCAAGTGAAATAAGCTTGACAGAGAAAGACAGATACTGTATGATCTCATTTATTTGGCTGTTGTTCATTGCTGTTTACTCACTAAGTTGTGTCCGACTCTTGCGACTCCATGGACCATAGTCCACCAGCAACTCTGTCCATGGGATTTCCCAGGCAAGAATACAAGACTGGGTTGCCATTTCCTTCTCCAGAGGATCTTCCCAACCCAGGGATTAAACCCGCGTCTCCTGCATTGCAGGCAGATTCTTTACCATTGAGCCACAGTGGAAGCCCCTATCTCACTTACAAGTGGAATCTAAAAAAA
>SJYV01004968.1:329700-349770 GCA_006410875.1 Neotragus pygmaeus | reverse complement strand
AAAAAAAAAAAAAGGGGGGGGGGCAAAAAAAACCCCAATCAATAATCCAATAAAAAATGGGCAAAGGACCTGAATATTTTTCCAAAGTTATTCAAATAGCCAAACAGGTACATGAAAATGTACTCAACATCAGTAATTATCAGGGAAATGATCATCAAACCCACAATAATATCAACTCACACCTATTAGAATAACTTATCAAAAAGACAAGAGATAAGTGCTGGGAAGGGTGTGGGCAAAGTGAACCATTGTACATAGTTGATGGGAATATAGATTAGTGTAGCTAGCATGGAAAAACAGTATGGAGGGTTAAAAAAAAACTGAAAATAGAACTACCATAAGAGCCCGCAGTTTCACTTCTGAAGGAAGTATATATCTGAAGGAAATGAAATCACTATTGTGAAGAGATATCTCTCCCCCATGTTCAGTGCAGCATTATTTATAATAGTTAAGACATGAAGACAACCTAAGTGTCCATTGATAAATTAATGGATAAAGAAAATGTGAACACACACACATTTACTCAGCCATAAAAAGAAGGAAATCCTGCTATTTGTGACCACATGGATGAAACTTGAGTGTATTATAGCAAGTGAAATAAGCTTGACAGAGAAAGACAGATACTGTATGATCTCATTTATTTGGCTGTTGTTCATTGCTGTTTACTCACTAAGTTGTGTCCGACTCTTGCGACTCCATGGACCATAGTCCACCAGCAACTCTGTCCATGGGATTTCCCAGGCAAGAATACAAGACTGGGTTGCCATTTCCTTCTCCAGAGGATCTTCCCAACCCAGGGATTAAACCCGCGTCTCCTGCATTGCAGGCAGATTCTTTACCACTGAGCCACAGTGGAAGCCCCTATCTCACTTACAAGTGGAATCTAAAAAAAATTTTTTTCATATTCAGGAGTAGAGAGCAGATTGGTGGTTGGCAAAGATAGGAGTGGGTGGGTGGGGGGTGGGAAATGGGTGAAGACAGGGGTCAAAGTGTACAAACGTCCAGTTTTAAGATGAGTAACTTCTGGGGATATAATGTATAGCATAGTTAACGACACTGTACTTAGCACATTTGAAAGAAAGTGAAAGTTACTCAGTCGTGTCTGACTCTTTGTGACCCCATGGACTATATACAGTCTATGGAATTCTCCAGGCCAGAATACTGGAGTGGATAGTTTTGCCCTTCTCCAGGAGATATTCCCAACCCAGGGGTCAAACCCAGGTCTCCCGCATTGCAGGCAAATTCTTTACCAGCTGAGCCACCAGGGAAGCTCTGTACATTTGGAAGTTGCTAAAAGAGTGGATCTTAAAAGCTCTCATTGCACACACAAAAACTGTAGCTACGTGAGCTGATGGATGTGTTAACCTTATTGAGTGATCATTTTGCAATATATCATATATCAAATCATTATTTTGTATACTTTAAACTTACAAAATATTATATGTGAATTATATCTCAATAAAGCTGAGAAAAGAAAAACAAGGAAGACTGACTCAAAGTGTAGAAACAGAAGCTCAGAATATGAATACCAGAACCATGAAGAACAACTCCCAAAGTACAAGCCATGCACTTTTCCAGGGGTTCTCCCTGACTCAGGGATCAAACCCAGGTCTCCCACGTGGCAGGCGGATTCTTTACTGTCTGAGTCACCAGGGAAGCCACCCCCAAAATAAAGACTGAGTGCAAGGAACCGGCATTTGCCTGGCTAGAATTCAGAACTGTGATGGACTGGTGGCTGGTATATACCTGTCTCCCACACATGGCTTTTTAAACTGAATTGCCTATTGCAGTCATTTTATCCTCAGATCACCATTGTACCTTAGAAGTGCAATAAGGCAGATGATTTGTCTCTCTAAGGCTTTAAATTTAAAGGACACACCCTGACCGGGATTTACTGTAGATAACAAAATCCTGAAGTCTGAACCTGATACCAACTCAGGCTGAACTATCATCTAATAGATAGCATCAGCTTTCAGTCATGTGAGTGAATAAACTTTGGAAAAAATAAAGCATTATGAAAAAGGGGAAGTATATTTGAAAGGGGGCCAAACAGAAATTACAGGAGAGTAGCTTCCCTGGTGGCTCAGACATATTAAAGTCTCAGTGATAAGCAAAAATGGAGATTAAGGAGATATGCTTAACATCTTTGCTTTTTTTGACCACAGTGACATCACCTATTGTTTAAAATAGCATCACGCAACTTTCCTTGCTTCCTGAAGGCCAACCAAAAGCTGACCTCACCGCCCCACCTCACTTGTACCACATACTGAGACTGACCAATGAACAAGTGACCCAGAGGCCACCTTTGTGTTCACTTTCAAACAAGGCTCAAAGAAACTGTTAACTTCTCCACATTGTGAGTTAGAGAGCACTATTTGGGTCACCAGTTGAGCAGCACAGTCTGCCATGTTCAGTCACCCCCTGATCCCAGAGGCACAGGTAGGACGATGTAGAAAAGAAACTACCAGTTTGCCAAGTTTATCCTAAATACGAGCCTATCTTAAGATGTTTGCAATGATTCCTTTAAAAAATTATTTATTTAAACTGGAAGATAATTAGTTTACAATACTGTGGTGGCCTCTGCCATACATCAACATGAATTAGCCACAGGCATACATGTGACCCTCCCTCCTCCCTCCCTACCCCATCTTTCCAGGTTGTCACAGAGCACCAGCTTTGGGTTCCCTGCATCATACATCAAACTCCCACTGGCTATCTATTTTACATGCAGTAAATGGAGGTGATGGAATTCCAGTTGAGCTATTTCAAATCCTGAAAGATGATGCTGTGAAAGTGCTGCACTCAATATGCAAGCAAATTTGGAAAACTCAGCAGTGGTCACAGGACTGGAAAAGGTCAGTTTTCATTCCAANCAGAGACATTACTTTGTCGACTAAGGTCCGTCTAGTCAAGGCTATGGTTTTTCCTGTGGTCATGTATGGATGTGAAAGTTGGACTGTGAAGAAGGCTGAGTGCCGAAGCATTGATGCTTTTGAAGACTCTTGAGAGTCCCTTGGACTGCAAGGAGATCCAATCAGTCCATTCTGAAGGACATCAGCCCTGGGATTTCTTTGGAAGGAATGATGCTAAAGCTGAAACTCCAGTACTTTGGCCACTTCATGTGAAGAGTTGACTCACTGGAAAAGACTCTGATGCTGGGAGGAATTGGGGGCAGGAGGAGAAGGGGACGACAGATGATGAGATGGCTGGATGGCATCACAGACTCGAACTTGAGTCTGAGTGAACTCCGGGAGTTGGTGATGGACAGGGAGGCCCGGCATGCTGTGATTCATGGGGTTGCAAAGAGTTGCACATGACTGAGCGACTAAACTGAACTGAATGTATATGTTTCAACATTACGCTCTCAAATCATCCCACCCTCTCCTTCTCCCACTGTGTCCAAAAGTTTGTTCTTTATATCTGTGTCTCCTTTACTGCCCTGCCCATAGGATCATTGGTACTATCTTTCTAGATTCCATATATATGTATTCATGTATGATATTTGTCTTTCTCTTTCTGACTTACTTCACTCTGTAAAAGAGGCTCTAGGTTCATCCACTTCATTAGAACTGACTCAAATGCATTCCTTTTTATAGCTGAGTAATATTCTATTGTGTATGTGCACTACAACTTCTTTATCCATTCATCTGCCATCTTTATCCATTCATCTGCCATCTTTATCCATTCATCTGTCATCTTTATCCATTCATCTAGGTTGCTTCCATGTCCTAGCTATTGTAAATAGTGCTTCAATGAACACTGAGGTACAAATCTCTTTTTAAAGTCTTGTTTCCTCAGGGTATATGCCCAGTAGTGGGTTTGCTGGATTGTATGATAAGTTCTATTCCTAGTTTTTTAAGGAATCTCCATACATTTATAATAAGAATACTTTTAGTCCAAAGTAGCATCTGCTGTTATTTACTAACTGTGGCAGGAAGATCAACTTCTTGGTTTTGCTTTATCAAACCCACAAGAGAAAAATCAAGCCCTTGTGACTGAGGAAAGGGAAAAGGGAGGAAACTGAGATCTGGACCTAAATAGCAACCAAGTAACAAGCAGAATTAGTTGTAAATGGTATTTTACCCATGTAGCTTTTAGAAGTCATTTCAAGATGGAAGATAGGGGGCTTCCCTGGTGGTCCAAAGGTTAAGACTTCATGCTTCCACAGCAGGAGGCATGGGTTCAATCCCCAGTCAGAGAACTAAAATCCTGCATGCCATGTGGTTCAGCCAAAAAGAACAAAACAAAACAAAACTGAAATCACTGTGACTTAAAAAAAAAAAGCTGGAGGCAATGAAAGGAGTGGGGATTAAAGGCGTCTTCACCTCTGTGCCTGTGATGAGTTCAATCTTACCAACTTTACTCACCATCTTGTATAAAATAGCTGGGACATTGTGGGGGAAAATTAGCAAGGAGGAAGTAGGAAGGAGAGGGACATTGGCACATTTAAGTCCACTCTAATCAATGACATCACCAACTCAATGGACGTGAGTTTGAGTGAACTCTGGGAGTTGGTGACGGACAGGGAGGCCTGGCATGCTGCAATTAATGGGGCTGCAAAGAATCGGACATGACTGAGCGACTGAACTGAACTGAAGTGAACTGAAGGAACAAGAATGAAGTAGGGATCTTGTTAGGGAATCTACTAGTTTCAGCAGTATTTTTTGCCAAACCCATTGCTGGCCATGATCCTGCTTCCTCAGGACAATTACAAGGAAGAGCATCTGTCTTGCTTCTATGAGCAGAAGTACACCCCCGAAAATCAAGGGGGACTTGAAATTGGAAAAACCAACTATTAATGGTGAACACTATGAACCATGCATGTCTACGTAGGAATGACAGTTCTCTGAAACTCAAACACCTTGTTATCTGCACACCCAAGTCACAGGACACCATGAGCCCCACAAGCAGTGTCGTTGAATATCAAATTCTGCATTTCAGGCACCATCCTCTCAGGGGAACCAACCAACACAGAAAATATCAGTGCAGACACATGCACGGTTTTATCCAGTAGAGAAGCTTTCTACCAGTACCGCAGGGTTAAATAGCACAGCAATAGTGCAGGGCAGGGCACAGAGAAACTTTACCCAAGATATTAAAAGACCCTGGGAATTAATGGGGGAAAGAAAGATGGAAATAAAAGAAGCAGCACAAGAAAAATGAAAAACTAAGCAGGAAAACAGAAAGGATGAAACAAAAGGAAGAAGCATAGTTTAAAATGGAGAAATGATGAAAATAAAACTATTTTCATCAGTCTCATAGTTTTCAGAGTACAAACCTTTTGCCTCATTCAGTTCAGTTCAGTTCAGTCACTCAGTCGTGTCCGACTCTCTGCGACCCCATGAATTGCAGCACACCAGGCCTCCCTGTTCATCACCATCTCTCGGAGTTCACTCAGACTCCCGTCCATTGAGTCCGTGATGCCATCCAGCCATTTCATCCTTGGTCGTCCCCTTCTCCTCCTGCCCCCAATCCTTCCCAGCATCAGAGTCTTTTCCAGTGAGTCAACTGTTCACATGAGGTGGACAAAGTACTGGAGTTTCAGCTTCAGCATCCATCCTTCCAAAGAAATCCCAGGGTTGATCTCCTTTAGAATGGACTGGTTGGATCTCCTTGCAGTCCAAGGGACTCTCAAGAGTCTTCTCCAACACCACAGTTCAAAAGCATCTATTCTTCGGCACTCAGCCTTCTTCACAGTCCAAGTCTCACATCCATACATGACCACAGGAAAAATCATAGCCTTGACTAGACGGACCTTAGTCGGCAAAGTAATGTCTCTGCTCTTGAGTATACTATTTAGGTTGGTCATAACTTTTCTTTCAAGGACTAAGCGTCTTCTAATTTCATGGCTACAGTCACCATCTGCAGTGATTTTGGAGCCCAAAAATATAAAGTCTGCCACCGTTTCCAGTGTTTCCCCATCTATTTCCCATGAAGTGATGGGACCGGATGCCATGATCTTCATTTTCTGAATGTTGAGCTTTAAGGAGGTAAGTTTGTTTCTAGGTATTTTATTCTTTTTGATGCAATGGTAAATTGGATTCTTTCTTTCTCTTTCTGATCTTTTGATGTTAATGTGTAGAAACGCAATGAATTTCTGTGTATTAATTTTGTATCCTGCAACATTACTGAATTCATTGGTGATGACCAGAAGCTTCCTGGTAGTATCTTTAGGGTTTTCTATGTGCAGCAAGCCCCCTACATAAGAACCTTCAAATTATGAACTTTCAATGATGTGAACATGTGTTTGCATGTCTAATCATGTAAGTTAGTTCATGTGCATCCTCTACAAGTGGTTGTGGTCTTGTGTACTTTACTGTACAGTACTCTATGGAGTATAGTACTACTGTATCTTTATTTCAAGTGCAGAATGTCTGGAAGCAATGGTGATGTACTACTATACTTTTGTAAATCTATTATAATACAATACTATGGAATAGATTGCGTTAATTGAGTGTCTAGGCTAACTTTGTTTGACTTACAAACCAATTGGACTTATGAATGCGCTCTCAGAATGGAATCCTTTCACATGTAGGGGACTTACTTTATAGTGCCATGCCATCTGTAAACAGTGACAGTTTCATGTCTTCATTTTCACTTTGGATTTATTTCTTTTTCTTCTTCGATTGTTCTGGCTAAGACTTCCAAAACTATATTGAATAAAAGTGGCATCCTTGTCTTGTTCCTGATCTTAGCGGAAATGCTCTAAGTTTTTCACCATTGAGTATGATGTTAGCTATAGGTTTGTCACATATGGTCTTTATTATGTTGAAGTATATTGGAGAAGTCAATGGCACCCCACTACAGTACTCTTGCCTGGAAAATCCCATGGACGGAGAAGCCTGGTAGGCAGCAGTCCATGGGGTCGCTAAGAGTCAGACACGACTGAGCGACTTCACTTTGACTTTTCATTTTCATGCATTGGAGAAGGAAATGGCAACCCATTCCAGTGTTCTTGCCTAGAGAATCCCAGGGACGGGAGAGCCTGGAGGGCTGCCGTCTGTGGGGTCACACAGAGTCGGACATGACTAAAGTGACTTAGCAGCAGCAGTAGCAGCATATACCCTCTGTACTCACTTTCTGGAGAGTTGTGTTGAATTTTGCCAAAAGCTTTTTCTGCACCTATTGACATGATCGTATGGTTTTTATAATTCAATTTTTTGATGTGGTATATCACACTGACTGATTTGTAGATATTGAAAACTCCTTGCATCCCTAGGATAAATCTTGCTTGATTATGGTATATGAGCCTTTAAATGTATTGCTGGATTCAGAATGCTAGTATTACTATTTTGCTGAGGATTTTTGTGTCTGTGTTCAAAGACCTTTACTACAAAAGCTAGAAGATACTGTTAGAAGAAATTAAATATGACACAACAGATGGAAAGATATACCATGTTTTTGGATTAAAGGAATCAATATTTTCATAGTGATTATACTGCTGAAGGCAGTCTACAGAGTCAAAGAAATCTCCATCAAATTACCAATGGCATTTTTCAGAGAACTAAAACAAAAAAATTTTCAATTTTTTATGGAGACAGAAAAGACCACCAAATATCCAAAGCAATCTTAAGAAAGAAAAACAAAGCTGGAGGAATTAGGCTTCCTGACTTCAGACTCTACTACAAACCTCAGTCATCAAAACAGTATGGTACTGGCACACACACACACAAAAGATATACAGATCAATGGAATAGGATAGAAACCCCAGAAATAAACCCATGAACCTATGGTCAATTAATCTGTGACAAAAGAGGCAAGACTATATAATAGAGAAAAGACAGCTCTTCAATAAATGGTGCTGGGAAACTAGACAGTTACATGTAAAAAAATGAAATTATAACATTTTTTAACACCACACACAAAAATAAACTCAAAATGGATTAAAGACCTAAATGTAAGACTGGATACTCTAAAACTCTTAGAGGAAAACATAGGCAGAACACTCTTTGACATAAATCGCAACAATATCTTTTTTGAGTTGTCTCCTAGAGTAATGGAAATAAAAGCATAAAGAAATAAATGGGACCTAATTAAACTCAAAAGTACAGCAAAAGAAACTGTAAACAAAACAAAAGACAACCCACAAAAACAGGAGAAAATAATTGCAAGGGATGCAACCAACGAGGGATTAATCTCCAAAATTTACAAACAGCTCATGCAGCTCAATATCAAGGCCCCCAAAAAAGGCCAAACCAAAAATAGGCAGAAGACCTAAATAGATGTTTCTCCAGCGAAGACAAGTGGCTGAAAGGCACATGAAAAGATGTTCATCACTGATAACTATGAGAAAAATGCAAATCAAACCTACAATGAGATCACTTCACACCAGTCACAATGGCCATCATCAAAAATCCTATAAGTAATGAATGCTGAAGAGGCTGTGGAGAAAAGGGAACCCTCCTACACTGTTGGTGGGGATATAAATTAGTATAGTCACTATGGAGAACAGTATAAGTTTCCTTAAAAAACGTAAAATAGACCTATCATATGACTCAGCAATCTCATTCTTGGGCATATATCTGGAGAAAATCATGGTTGAAAGGATATGTGCACGCCAATGTTCATTGAAGTGCTGTTTATAATACTCAAGACATGAAAGCAACCCAAATGTCCATTGACAGATGAATAAATAAAGAAGATGTGGTACATACTCACAATGGAATATCACACAACTATTAAAAAGAATGAAATAATGCCATTTGAAGCAACATGGATGGACCTAGAGAGTGTCATACCGAGTGAAGTAAGTCAGAAAAGAAAGACAAATATATGATATTGCTTATATGTGGAATATTTTTTAAAATTATACAAATGAACTTATTTATAAAATACAAACAGACGGACTTAGAACAAACTCTGGTTACCAGTGGGGAAGAGTGGGGGTCAGGGATACATTGGGAGTTTGGGACTAAATGTATTTAGATACATTTCTGTATCTAAAATAAATAACTGACAAGAACCTGCTTTACAACACAGGGAACTCTGCTCATTATTCTGTCATAATATAAATAGGAAAAGAAGTTGAAAAAGTATAATCGTATAATTAGTTATACATACATATACATATGTATGTATAACTGAATATATATATATACATATGTATATATGTATAACTGAATTACTTTGCTGTACTCCTGAAACTAACACAATACTCAAGTACACTCCAAAATAAAATAAAAACTAAAAAAACAAACAGAAAAAGACTTTTAAAGCCCAGATAAGATAGAAAGAAATTTACAGATCAATGTAGAATAGATCTAGAAACACATAATCAAGGGCTCCCTGGTCTGTATCAATTGATTCATGTGTCATTAGGAACCTCATATGCAAAAATTTATACAGGAAAAAATAATGAAGATGACCTAAGAAATCCAAATTTGTTTGATTCTTTATTTTGCACATAAACATCTCATTGGCCCAGAATTGTTTATTGAAAAACATTAGTCATTCTCTATTGAGTTGTATTTAACCTTTGTTGGAAAAAAAAAATCAATTGATTAGGAAACTTATTTTCCAAAACTGTAGTCCTTGTCACGTAGTATTATAATTATTAGTTTATATCTCTGATCCTGCCTTGAATTCAGGACAGGGAAAACTGCTTAGATCACTACTATAATTCTAACAGCATCTTTTTTTTTTTTTTTAATGTGGACCCTTTTTNCCAGAATTGTTTATTGAAAAACATTAGTCATTCTCTATTGAGTTGTATTTAACCTTTGTTGGAAAAAAAAAATCAATTGATTAGGAAACTTATTTTCCAAAACTGTAGTCCTTGTCACGTAGTATTATAATTATTAGTTTATATCTCTGATCCTGCCTTGAATTCAGGACAGGGAAAACTGCTTAGATCACTACTATAATTCTAACAGCATCTTTTTTTTTTTTTAATGTGGACCATTTTTAAAGTCTTTATTGAATCTGTTACAGTATTGTTTCTGTTTTATGTTTTGGTTTTTTGGTTCTGAGGCATGAGATCGAACTTGAAACCCCTGCATTGGAAGGTGAAGTTTTAACCACTGGATCACCAGGGAAGTCCCCCTCATAGCATTCTTGAAGTAGATATTTAATAAATATGAATACTAAAAGGGGCAGGGGTGGGGGAGGGCAGCCAAAGCTCAAAGTCTTTCTCTACTATTTAAATTTGCTGCCTTCCTCTCTCCCTCTGAATTTCACAGCCTGGAAGGCGTCCAGGCGTCCATAATTCCTCCCTCTTCTTGCCCTAATTCTCCATCACTTTCCTTGCTGACATTGCCTCCAAATGTTTCTTGTGTTCATCACTGTCTTCCCATCTTTGGTATCTCTGCCCTAAATCTTTATATGACAGTTTCATAATGCCACCTTCCTCTTTAGTTGCCAGTGTGATAAGAGCCAAAACAAGATAAATTCTATCGTGTCCTTGTGTCATAGTCTGTGGTGGCTCCTTATCACCTACAGGGCAAAGTTCAAGGACAGGAATGGTCCAATGCTGGACACTGTCAGGGCTTAGCCCAGCTCCCCTTGACTCTCTTCTGCTTTCTAAGTACCTAGCCCTCCTACCAGCTCCTATAGGCTTTGCTCCTCAGAGCCATAGCTTAGACTCTCCCTGGAGGATTGTCCCTGCATGAATGGACCCTCTGTGCCCACAGGTTGAGAGTCAGAAGTGTCAGGGCAGTTTATCAACTGATTGAAACAAGAGTAGGGAAACCCAATTTCCTTGCTTCAAGTAAAGGCCAACTTTGAGGTGTAACTTTCACTCCAGAGCTCCTCTGCAGGATTGAGTTACGTCTAAAACTTTGCCTGATGTCACAAACCTACTTGGTATACTTGTGCATAACAACCCCTCCCCCTAAATTAATGGTTTGAAACAACAGATATTTATCTCACACAGTATCTGAGGGTCAGGAATCTGGGAGCAGCTTACCTGGCTGCAGTCAAGCTGTCAGCTGTTGCTGCAGTTGTCTGATGGGGGTAGAGAGCACGCTTCCAAGATCACTCACATGGTTGTTGGCAGAAGGCCTCAGTTCCTTGCCAGATGGGCCTCTCTGTAGGGCTGTTCACAAGACATGGCAGCTCTCTCCTCACAAATAGAATGATCCATAGAAGGAGGGAGCTGGTAAGTAAATGAGAGAGCACCCAAAACATAAACCTAATCTCAGAAGGGCCATGCCATCACTTCTGCTAGAAGCTACTGGTCACACAGATCAGTCTTGGTACAAAGTGAGAGGGGATAGCAAAAAAGGATACCAGGTAGTGGAGAATTGCTGGCATCATCTTGGACACTGGATACCACAGATGGCTTCTCCCTCTTCTCTACCCTGCTCCAACCATTCTCTTACCAGATTTTCCTAGCATTACTTCTTAATCAGTCACTTGCAGCTAAATCCTGTCCTCAAGTACTGCTTCTGTGGAAGCCAATCTAAGACTTTTTGCAAAGTCATCCATGATATCATCCTTGTCTCCTTCTCCAGCTTCACCTCTTGTCAATCAATGTGGTGTCCTTAATGCAACAGCAATAATAAATAAGGTGATTCTTGAAATCATCTATACACGGCATGCAATCTTTCTATGCCCTTCCTCAGATCTTAGTTATCTTTTTAGCTCTATCACTTGCTACAATTAAATATTTGTCAAATGAATGAATGATTGAGTGTATCTTAAAATACTCTTTATCCTTAACTTTCTGTTACTGATTAGATAGAGGAAAAGATATAGCTTGGTTCTGTCACCTCAGGCAAAGGGAAGAATCTTTGGAAGTGCCTTCCAAAATGGAAATCAGAGAACCCATTCATTCATTTATTCAATCAACAAGTGTTGTTGAAAGTTTGCTATGTGCCTGGTTCTTTCCTGAACACTGGAGATATTGTAGTAAAACAAAGTGACTAAAAGTTACTTTTAGGAGCTTACATTCTACTGTAGGAAATAGTAACAGCTAAAAAGAAATGAGTTTACCATAACACAGGCATTGTCATATTGATATAGGTTATAAACATAGATATATATCTCACTTCTTTAATTCTTATACAACAGTTAAAGAATCTTTAATTCTAACACAACAGGTGGTTCTCATTATTATTTTCATTTTGCAGATAAGAAGAATAATATGCAGAGATTATGCACACCTGGAGTTCAATCCCAGTTAGTAGTACTAAAGAAAAAATTGTGTAATGACACATTAAAAACTGTAAGTCAGATTTTGTCAGGGGACTACTGCAATGGGGGCTGTCGAGGGGAGAGAGATGAGACTCAAATCTGAATACAACAAGGACAAGTAGATTTATAACTAAGGATCAGGGCAGGAGTCAGTGGGTGAAAAATTATTACAAAGAAAATAGGATAGGATTTTTGCTGCAGGCAAGAGTGATAAGATATGAACAGTGGAGGATGAGAAATTTGATCAGGTATCAAGGGTGAGGGATTTTTTACTAAATTNGACAATAAGACATCCACAGCAATGCAAAAGCATAAAGGGGTTTTATTGCTAGCTTGAGCTAGGGCTCCCGTCTCATCCAGCACAGTGGAGTCTTGACAAGAGCCCCGAGCTCTGGATTACAGCAGTATTTATACATTTAGCCCGGTTCAAATGTTGCAACAGAAGAGTTAGCAAACAGCGATTGGTTAGTTCATGTGCACGTGTGGGATTTTTCAAATCACACAAATCACAAAATCTCATTGGCTCAGGTTTGAAACAAAACCCCAATTCTGTTTGGCGTGATTGGGGACTTTCCCAGGGTGTGGTTCCCCGGAGTCATGACTCAGGTTTACAAGATGACTCATGTTTACAAGAACCTGAAACTTAGGCCTAGTGTATGTAGCCTGTTGAGCCTGTCATGGTTCCGGTCTGGCTCTAACAATTTGATTTAGGTCATACCTGAATGGTCTAGTGGTTTTCCCTACTTTCTTCTCCCTATAACTGGGCTAAATGCTCCCAGGACAGAGCCCAAGGGCAAGGTCCAATGAGAAAGAGTACTCAGAATAGCTTGACATGAGTTAGGTCAAGGGAGAGTCCTTCAAAAGCATTCCAAAATCTATATCTTTGTCTACTGTAATCGGTGAGTGGAAATGAAACCGAGCAGGACCTTGTGGGGTTCCTGGGCACAGGAGCTTTTCTGTTCAGCCTCCCTGACCTTTCCTGAGTTCTAAAGGGCAGATCCAAACAGTTGCTAATCAGAGGAGGGAGGGGATGCAGAGACAAGGGCGGAGCAGCCAGGAAACAATAGTGCAGGCTCCAGGCAGGGTCCTGGTTTGCCTTAAGGGATACATGAAACAGTATCCTTTAGCTCCTTATAAAAGAGCAGGGTCCCTCCCCACAAATGGAAGCATTCTCCATTCCAGAGAAGACCTCCTGAGGCCAGATTAAAAGAATCAGAGAAGCTCATCAAGAGATTACCTGAGATCACATTAAAGAAGTGGAGGCCCTGCACACACCCTAAACCCCACCTTTAAACTATGGCTATAAAACTCCTCATCAAACTCTCTTGAGTTGGGACATAGAGTTTTGAGGGCACAAGCCCACTGTGACCCCCTTTGCCTGGCAAACCAATAAAGCTCTTCTTTTCTACTTCACCCAAAACTCTGTCTCTGAGTTTCGATATGACACCAGCGCACAGAGACCAAGCCTTCATGATCAGAATAGCATGAAAAATGTCTTGACATGGCAATACTAACTCAAATCTGTCTGCCTATCTGGTTTCCCAATGTGTCTCTTTCTAAATTCTGAAAGGGGAAAATAATGAAACTGTATTGAGATATAGTTAACCTAGAATAACACTGCCACTTGGAGCAGGAATCACCTAAGAGGCAATGCAGTGGAGAGGTCAAAGTGGGAGTCAGGAGTCAGGCTGAGCCAAAACGAACCTGTACAGTAGTATGATCCTTGTCCTCATCTGGGTGATAAGAGAGCTGAGAAATGTTATTCTAAGATTCTTTCCTCTATTCCCTTGACAGCAAACTTAATGGTCTAGCTGTTAAGATCCCACCACCTTTACAGCACGTAACCTTGCATTATTTTTATCAGCCTGCATACCTATCTCCCCTGCTTAACAATAATCCCTGTGTATGATCAATGCTCCCTTACACACAATGATACACCATATATAGTATTCCATCTTGGTCATGTTTTCCCATAAAGAATGGGTCTCTATATCCAGGAGATTCCCTTGCAAAGGCCCCTTCAAGTTCACAGAAGGAATGAATAAAACAGTCAAGATTTAGATACAGGCCTGCCCCATTCCAAAGCTGGCACTCTCCAGGTACATCCAGTGACTCAGAAAAGAGCAATTGCTTAAATAGAATTCAGCTTGGTCAGCATATCATTCCTGATTGCCTACTTCAAATATTTATCCCTCAGAGACAAACACACTGACACACTCACTCACAAGTTCAACATTTGCTTTTCAAAACACCCCAGATGGTATATGTCACATTGAAATCTGTCCTCCTGGGAGCAAGGCAGGTCCTGACCTGGATTCTCAGCTTGAAAACACCATGGGAATATACTTCAGAGGACTTAAAGTAACCAGATTTCACCAGTATTGATACTTTAATTTCTTTAGGTTCATGGCAATGCATTGTCTTGTTCCTGGCAAGCCTTTACATTTTAAATTGCTGAATAATTTTGAATAAAATAGGCAGGCATTTTTTCCCCATGGAAACTGGTTTCACCGAAGATTCATGTAGCTTCAACTTCCTGTGATACCTTTGTTCCCACAAGTCTACAAGGGTTGGGATTCCAGCAAGAAATATAATGTACTCAGAAGAAATAAATGAGAATTTACAGAAGTGACCACTTAGAAAGTAGTGGGCAGAAATAAGGGAAATTAATGAGGGTAATATGAGAGTTTAAGACCAGTATTAGTGGAGTTCAGGTCTTCTGAGCACAAGCCGCCTATTCTCATTGCTTGGCCTTTGCAATAAGCCTTTCTCTGCTTTAAAGAAAAAAAAAAAAGACTACTATTAGCAAGTAGCCATTAGCACCTTGAGTGTGAAACAGTAAGGAGAGGGAGCATGTAAGGAGACCTAGTGAGAGCTGGGGAGAGATCTCCAGAGAAGAGCCCAATCTCTAACCATCTGCAGGCTGAGCAAAGTGGGGAGGGGCAGATATCTGTCTCACTCCAGCTTCCTGTCTCTTGCTGGTGCTTCCCACTGGACTTACACAATCAGAAGCTGCACCTAAGGGAAAGTGGGTGATGAAGTGCCAGGGCACAGAGCAAGGAGAAAACTGAAGAGAAAGTTGGAAAAGCAAAGTGGAATTCTAGTTCAAAAGTCAACCTCTTTTGCCTGGGTCCCTGCTCTTCAGAAATCAGGTGTCAGAAAAGGGACAATAGAGGCTGAATGCAGAGTGTGACCTGTCTGCTATTCTGTGTGTGAGTAAGCATCCATTTGGCTAAAATAGGAATTCTTCCTCTTCAGTAATCAATGGTTGGATGGGTACATTAGCTTTGCTTTCCATAAATGGGAAAAGTCAATCAACAATGTATAGAAGAGAAAGAAGTGAATCAAATGCTACAATTAGGAAGCATAGCATAACTGAAACAGCCATGCACTTAACCTCTGAAAATTCAAATATGTTGCAGGGGTGGCCACCGGAGAGCAAGAAACTTTAATAATGCAGGATGTTCTGCCCATCACACACCCTATAAGCTTATGTATGGAAGTGAGAGTAAAACAGATGACATTAATCCACTGTTCATCCATCAACCTCAGTTCCCCTCAGCCCTCTCATGGTGCAAGCCTTTGCCCCTCTTCATTCTAGTGCATGTAGATAGTCACATATCTTTTATTACATATTTAATATGTCTGTGTATGTTAATACTTATGCATATGTGCAGGATTGTGCACAGAAAATCATGGGGACTATTTTTTAAAAGCAATTTGAGAAATTTTCAAGTGTCTTTGGATCTGCAATCAGCACTTTTGCAAAACTGTAAAACCCAATGAAAAGATTTTTAAGAATGAATTATTTTATTTTGTTTTCTGTTCACTGACTTTAAAATCTCACTCCTGCATAAACTATGACTCTACTGTTATCCCTTAACCACCAGATAGGAATTAGGAAAGGAGCTTAGGGAAGATCCATTGTGGAAATAGGTATAGAGAGAGTGAAAGGAGATTTTATTATAGAACATGGAATTAAAGCTTTCCGAAAAATCTAGTAACTTAGTAACTTTTGTTTCTGTATATAAACAACTTTAAATGCTTAAGAATGCCTTTAGAAGGTCACAGAAAGTAACCCTTAATTATACAAAGGGGGCTTCCCTGGTGGCTCAGCGGTAAAGAATCTGCCTAATATGCCTGTCAGTGCAGAAGCCAGTGGAGAGCGGGTTTGATCCCTGGGTCAGGAAGATCCCCTGGAGAAGGGCATGGCAAGCCACTCCAGTATTCTTGCCTGGAGAATCCCATGTGCTGAGGAGCCTGGCAGGCTACAGTCTAGGCTGTTACAAAGAGTTGGGCATGACTGAAGCAACTTAGCATGCAATTATACAAAGAAATTAAAAATATAAGTATTTATTGGCCATTCAATCATAAAAACAGCTTTTTATGGATAGGACCTTTTTTTTTTAAGTTTTTATTGAATTTGTTACAGTATTGCTTCTGTGTTTTAATGTTTTGGTTTTTTTTGGTCACAAGGTTTGTGGGATCTTCGTTCCCCACCCAGGGATTGAACTCGTACCCTCTGCATTGGAAGGCAAAATTTTAACCACTGGATCACCAGGGAAGTTCCAAGGGCAAAGACTTTTAATACTGGATGCATTTGAGCTCCCCTAGAACNCCACCCAGGGATTGAACTCGTACCCTCTGCATTGGAAGGCAAAATTTTAACCACTGGATCACCAGGGAAGTTCCAAGGGCAAAGACTTTTAATACTGGATGCATTTGAGCTCCCCTAGAACATACTTGGGATTTTGTGGTGAACTTTGATCTCAAAATCAGCATAGATTATGTAGTGCTATAGTAACAGGTATGCCCTCAAACTTTAGGGGCTTAAACAGATAAGGGCTTATTTCTCTTTTTCCAGCTTTATTGAAGTATAACTGACAAAAAGTGTGCATATTTAAGGGATGTAACATGATGATCTAATATACGTATACACTGTGAAATGATTACTACAATCAAGCTAACACATCTATCAACTTATATAATATCTTGTTTTTGGTTTTTTGATGAGAACACTTAAGGTTAACTCTTTTAGCAAAATATTATACCATACAGTATTGTTAACTATAGTCACCGTGCTATATGTTACATCCTCAGCAATTATTTATCTTATTACTATAACTGAAAGTTTGTACCCTTTGGCCAATATCTCTTTATTTTCCCCACACTACAGCCCCTGGCAACCACCATTCTACTCTCTGGTTCTATGAGTTCAAAGTTTTTAGGTTCCACATATAAGTGAGATCATATGGTATGTATCTTTCTGTGTCTGCCTTATTCTCCGACCATGATGTCTAGTTCATCCATATTGTTGCAAATGGCAGCATTTCCTTCTTATCTTTGACTGGGTAATATTTCATTGTATACATGTATCACCTCTTCTTCATCCATTCCATCCATCAATGGACACTTAGGGCTTATTTCTCACTCCCTCATCTGGGGGCTCTGCTCTCTGTCATCTTGTCTTCTCTTTAAGACTCAGAATGATGGAGCCTCTCACAATATCAAACATTGCAGGAGAGCCTCACAATAGTAATCAAATGTTTGTACTGAGTGACACATGACTCTAAAAATCATATCTCACTGGCTAGAATTGGTTAACATGGCTCCCCTCAATGGGGCTAAGAATAGCAAGTATCAGGCATCCAGAAGGTGGAGATTTCTTTTTTTTATTTAAAGTCGCTCAGTCAAGTCCGACTCTTTGCAACCCCAAGGACTATACCGTTCATGGAATTTTCCAGGCCAGACTACTGGAGTGGGTAGACTTTCCCTTCTCCAGGGATCTTCCCAACTCGGGGACTGAACCTAGGTCTCTCCCATTGCAGGTGGATTCTTTACCAGCTGGGCCACAAGGGAAGCCCTTGTGGAGAGTCAGAAGTACTTGCTGTTTAGAATTACCAGCTACCATATCCTTTCCCATTTCCTGAGAATAGCAGGAGGGACCTGGAAATCTGAACAGAGTGGAAAGCTGGGATCATCAGATTTCATGGTCAACAAATTCAGAGTTAACCAGTTATATCACTGAACCATGCCCAAGTCATCAGGACAGTACTATTTAGAAGGCTGACAATGTGCTTGTTGATGTCACTTGTCAGGGTTTTGATAACCTTAGCAATACAGTCAACATTTTAAAATCATGAAACTCCACAGAAATGTATGTGACATACATACACATATCTATAAACTTCTATGGTTTTTCCAATAGTCATGTATGGGGAAGGAGTTGGACAATAAAGAAGGCTGAGCACCAAAGAAATGATGTTCACCAAAGGATTGAATGCTGGAGAAGACTCTTGAGAGTCCCTTGGACTGCAAGGAAATCAAACCAGTCAATCCTGAAAGAAATCAACTCTGAATATTCAGTGGAAGGACTGATGGTGAATCTGAAGCTCTGATACTTTGGCCACCTTATAAGAGCCAACTCATTGGAAAAGACCTNAAAGAAATGATGTTCACCAAAGGATTGAATGCTGGAGAAGACTCTTGAGAGTCCCTTGGACTGCAAGGAAATCAAACCAGTCAATCCTGAAAGAAATCAACTCTGAATATTCAGTGGAAGGACTGATGGTGAATCTGAAGCTCTGATACTTTGGCCACCTTATAAGAGCCAACTCATTGGAAAAGACCTTGATGCTGGGAAAGATTGAAGGCAAAAGGAGAAGGGGGCAGCAGAGGATGAGATGATTAGATGGCATCACCGACTCAATGGACATGAGTTTGAGCTAACTCCAGGACATAGTAAAAGACAGAGAAGCCCCCAGTCCATGGGGTCACAAAGAGTTGGCCATGACTTAGAGACTGAGAAATAACTACAACATAAACTTCATACATGTACTAATGTGCTAATTTGTTATTAATATGTACATTACTGAACACAGAAATACAGACCTTTAAAGGATGAAAAAAAAATATGGTCTAATATTTCCCACCCAATATATTATCTCACACTCTCCTTGGAATATTTGCACTCCACTTTGGAGACTCTCTCCCTTACAGAACCAAGAGGTTTAAGCCACATTCTCAAGGAGGGGAGACTAACAAAGAAGGAGTATATGGCTCCATAAAATTATGTGTAACCTCACATAATAACTGTGAGGTTATAACTGTTAATATCTTGGTACATTTCCTCTCTGTCTCTGCACAGCTACCCACACATGGAAGTATTTTTAAAAAGAAACTATAATGGACAAACTGCTTTGCAATCTCCTTTCCCTACAGAACACATTGTGAACAATAATTGCATATTCTTTTACATAATTTTTATAAATTTTATCATTTATTTCAGCAGCAATACATATTCATTGTGAAATATTATTAAATGTGTATAAGCAAAGAGAAAAATAAAAATCACCCATTTTCCATTACCCAGATGTAACTACTTTAGGAGTCTGGCAAGCTACAGTCCATGGAGTCACAAAGGTCAGACACAACCGAGTGACTAACACTTTTTCAACCACTGTTAATACTTTGCTGTTGTGGGCTTTTTTGTACAGTTTCTTTTCAGTACATTCATCCAGTTCCAGTTCAGTCATTCAGTCATGTCCCACTCTTTGCAACCCCATAAACCACAGCACGCCAGGCCTCCCTGTCCATCACCAACACCTGCAGTCTACCCAAACCCATGTCCATTGAGTCGGTGATGCCATCCAAACATCTCATCCTCTGTCGTCCCCTTCTCCTCCTGCCCTCAGTCTTTCCCAGCATCAGGATCTTTTCAAATGAGTCACATCAGGTGGCCAAAGTATTGGAGTTTCAGCTTCAACGTCAGTCCTTCCAATGAACACCCAGGGCTGATCTCCTTTAAGATGGACTGGTTTGAGCTCCTTGCAGTACAAGGGACTCTCAAGAGTCTCTCCAACACCACAGTTCAAAAGCATCAGTTCTTCGGTGCTCAGCTTTCTTCACAGTCCAACTCTCACATCCATACATGACCAC
>SJYV01004968.1:306716-328820 GCA_006410875.1 Neotragus pygmaeus | reverse complement strand
GGATGCCATGATCTTCGTTTTCTGAATGTTGAGCTTTAAGCCAACTTTTGCACTCTCCTCTTTCACTTTCATCAAGAGGCTTTTGAGTTCCTCTTCACTTTCTGTATCATTTGCATATCTGAGGTTATTGATATTTCTCCTGGCAATCTTGATTCCAGCTTGTGCTTCTTCCAGCCCAGCGTTTCTCATGATGTACCCTGCATGTAAGTTAAATAAGCAGGGTGACAATATACAGCCTTGACGTACTCCTTTTCCTATTTGGAACCAGTCTGTCGTTCCATGTCCAGTTCTAACTGTTGCTTTCTGACCTGCATACAGGTTTCTCAAGAGGGATCACATTATGTGTACCTTTCTGTACACTGTTTTATCATTTTGTATGTATTGTATATGCTTCCCAGGTGGCAAAGTGGTATAGAATCTACCTGCTAATGCAGGAGGAGTGGATTTGATCACTGGGTCAGGAAGATCCCCTGAGTAAGAAATGCCAACCCACTCCAGTATTCTTCCCTGGAAGATCTAATGGACAGAGGAGCCTGGTGGGCTATCGTCCATGAGGTCACAAGGAGTTGGACATGACTGAACAACTGAGCATGCACACACAGTTACTGTTTATATGCTTCCATATAATGAAGTGCTTTCCTACGACAGCATTGGAAGGGCTCTACATGACAATGCTTTGAAAACTGCTGTTCTCTGAAGTTGTTCTAAAAGATTCTAATAGGTACATCGAAAAGAAAATGTTCAGAAAATACTGCCTATTTGAATTGTTATAATGCACATTTGCTATTAAAGTCTCTGAAAATCCTACAACTAAAGAAAATATTTAACTTTGTTTAACATGATGTTTCTAAAATTTATTTAAGCATGACTCACTTTTTTGAGACGCTTCAAATAACATCCTTCAGAGCAGTGCCAATTACTCTGTAATTATATTCCAGTCCTGCCTTCTTAAACATACAAGTTGTCACAATTATTAACCACAAATACCTGCACTGTAATGAATATAATGAATACTCTTGTTCATGCCCTTCATATATTTTAATATAAGTTTAATAAAGCAGAATTCTCAACTTGAAGCTATGCAGATTTTGGAAGTTTCTTTTCTGACAAATCACTTTCCAGAAATTTTGAACTTATTTATACTCCTATTTCCATACAACCATGTCAGCACTGGATATTATCACTAAAAAAGTGACTAAATACATGCATAAATAGTCTTCCCATTTTCACAGCAANTTTTGGAAGTTTCTTTTCTGACAAATCACTTTCCAGAAATTTTGAACTTATTTATACTCCTATTTCCATACAACCATGTCAGCACTGGATATTATCACTAAAAAAGTGACTAAATACATGCATAAATAGTCTTCCCATTTTCACAGCAATTAATGTTTATTAGAGAAAAATTTTAAATTAATATAAGAAAAGAGAGAAAGGTAAATTACCTATAATCCACAACTCAAAGCTAATCACTGTTAACATGGGTATCTTTTTAAAAACAAGCCTATAATTATGCAAATTCTATATCATACTACTTTACAGTTAATATTATGTCTAAAAAATGTTATTTCTTTGCTTAAATTTGCAGTTGTTTTAATACCAGCAAAGTAGAGCAGTTTTTCATGTTTATTATCTCTTGGTTTCTTTTAGATAATTGTTTATTCACATCTTATGTTCATATTTCTGTTGAGATCTTTATGCTTTTCTTATTGTTTTAAGGGTGCAATATATATATATGTATATGAGATCCAACCAGTCCATTATGAAGGAGATCAGCCCTGGGATTTCTTTGGAGGGAATGATGCTAAAGCTNTCCAGCCAGAAAATTCTGCCTCATTGGCAGTGGATCCCTTGCCAGTCAGGAAGCTAAAGAGATATTGTGTCTCCTCCATCAACCCAAATCCATCAGCCCTGAGAGGAGCCATGCAGCTGGTATGTCATTGCTTCGTGTTCTGAAGTGTTACTTCCTACACCAGACAACTCTCTTGTACTTCTAGGTCCTCTGCTATTCACACTGTGTAACTGAAAAACAGGTAGCTAAATCCTAGGCAGAAAAATATTCTACACCACTATACCAGTGGGAAATTGACCAAACTAGGGATTCCAGACTCAAATACATGTAACAAATGAATGGCCAGCTGGAGACTAGGGCAAACTATAACCTACATGTTGTATTGGTCATGCCCTCCTATTTTCTGTACTTCTGATGCTTTGACATCTTGGGAGATCCTATTAGAAGCAGTTCGCCTGTGTGCTCAGTCGTTCAGTCGTGTCTGACTCCTCGTGACTGCATGGACTGTCACCTGCTAGGCTCCTCTGTTCACGGAATTTTCCAGGCAAGAGTACTGGAGCTGGCTGACATTTCCCTGGGCTAGTCAGTTCCTAAAGATAGTAAAGGATTTGCCCAATAGCATGCCTTTCATATGCAAACCAACCAGTCCAGAGCTCATACCTCCAAACCATCTCCTTCAAAAGGCTCTTACACTCTGAACCACTAGTGCCCTGCACTAATCACCCCAGGACCAGATGCTAGACATCTAGAATAGTCCCAGAGACCCTTGAAAGTATTCACACTGGCTATTCCTATACCTGGCTTCCCTGGTGGCGCAGAAGGTAAAGCGTCTGCCCGCAATGTGGGAGACCCGGGTTCGATTCCTGGGTCGGGAAGATCCCCTGGAGAAGGAAATGGCAATCCAGCACTCTTGCCTGGAAAATCCCATGGACGGAGGAGCCTGATAGGCTGCAGTCCATTGGGTCGCAAAGAGTCGGACACAACTGAGTGACTTCACTTTCACTTTCATTCCTATACCTGCTTATCTTGCTTTGCCTTGCCTTGTCTTTGCCTGCAGATACCATGGTAAGCTTCTGACTCATGTTTTCTTCCCACTTCCTCTGTTTGCTGATCAACCCTGGTGCTTCCCTGGCATGGCATGGAATACCCTCTCCTCTGTGTGTAGAAAGCTATCTTTCAATGACCATTCTTTCTTAATCAATTGTCCTCACTGTATATAAATAATAATACATCAAACATCCATTTTAAAACACATGCCCCTGTATAGGGGAGAAATCTCTACTCGTTTCCAGCTGATTGTTGTCAAACAAGAATGTGCTCAATATTATGGACATTCTGAATTTTTCAGAAAAGCCAGAAACCTGATTTTATTTACTTCTTAAAGTTTTATTGTTTATAAGTAATTCAAACATAAAATTCTGTGTGGTTCATGCATATATTCAAACAATAGAAAGCTGAGGAAAACAAAGACAGAAGAAATATAATAGCCAGACATAGGAGCTGCAGATTGTAATCCATGGTTTTCCATGTATTGGCACTGTGCAGACCAGAGTGAACACATAGCTTTAGCACTGAGACTAATCTCTCTTTGATCATTACAAAAGTAAACACTTCTCAAGCTTTTCTAACCTGACTCCCTGTAAGAAATACATTCTACATTACAACACACACACATGTCTATCTGCCCGCCTGAAATAAAAATGTTATTCTTCCTATGTGTTAAGCACTTTGACATTTTCTATCCTATTCTATTCCATTTACTTTTATTTATAATGCTGGTTGCTACCAACTATTGCATTGATTTCACAATTTGTCAGTGGATCTTAAACTGCAGTTTGAAAAAAAAACCTATACATTTAGAAATTAGCAGGACCAGACCACCATATTCAGTTCAGTTCAGTCATTCAGTCGTACCCAACTCTTTGTGACCCCATGAATTGCAGCACTCCAGGCCTCCCTGTTCATCACCCTCTCAGACTCACGTCCATCGAGTCCGTGATGCCATCCAGCCATCTCATCCTTGGTCGTCCCCTTCTCCTCCTGCCCCCAATCCCTCCCAGCATCAGAGTCTTNCACTCCAGGCCTCCCTGTTCATCACCCTCTCAGACTCACGTCCATCAAGTCCGTGATGCCATCCAGCCATCTCATCCTTGGTCGTCCCCTTCTCCTCCTGCCCCCAATCCCTCCCAGCATCAGAGTCTTCTCCAATGAGTCAACTCTTCGCATGAGGTGGCCAAAGTATTGGAGTTTCAGCTTTAGCATCATTCCTTCCAAAGAACACTCAGGGTTATCTCCTTCAGAATGGACTGGTTGGATCTCCTTGCAGTCCAAGGGACTCTCAAGAGTCTTCTCCAACACCACACTTCAAAAGCATCAATTCTTCAGTGCTCAGCTTTCTTCACAATCCAATTCTCACACCCATACATGACCACAGGAAAAACCATAGCCTTGACTAGAGGGACCTTAGTCGGCAAAGTAATGTCTCGGCTTTTGAATATACTATCTAGGTTGGTCATAACTTTTCTTCCAAGGAGTAAGCGTCTTTTAATTTCATGGCTGCAGTCACCATCTGCAGTGATTTTGGAGCCCCCCAAAAATAAAGTCTGACACTGTTTCCACTGTTTCCCCATCTATTTCCCATGACCACCATACTACTGATGAGGAAACCAAGATTAACAGAGTAATGGAATTTGTCCAATATTACACAAGATGAATGGCAGAATCAAGCATGGAATTAATTACCATCTTCCAAATATGTTCATATTCCTAAATAAACAGCATAAACATGTATCAGTGTGGGTGTGGATATCAGTCAGGATTCAATGGAAAAAGCGCCACTAGAATATACACACAGACACACAATCTTATCGTACACAGCTGAATTCATTAAACAATTTCTGGAAGGCTATTCTGTTCATGTTTAATGCTAAGTCCACAAAGGCTGTCTCAGGCTAGGTCTCATGAGCTCTCTGACCTCACTTCATCATGGACACACATATAACTCAGGAATGAAGGAAGATCCGGGAGAAGTCTTATCTCAAACCAAGGACTGGAGGCAGCAGATCAACATGAGCTGCAAAATGGCTGCTGCTGCTCATCAGCCCTGCGCATCTCCCAGGAAAGTCTCTCTGTGGCCCACCCTCTCGTTAGCAACTTAGAAAGTATATTCATGGCTCACTTTTAGAAACCGAATATCCATTTTTTCAGTTATTAAAATCAGGAATACCTGGTATCTGCAGATGAGAAAAATAGCATACTTTGTTTTTGTTACTCTCCCTTCTTTCTCCCAGTTAGTTATTGTCTGAAAATTTAAGCTTGAGTTTTTATTTTCAAAATGATACTGTTTTGTCAAGGGAATCTTTTAAGGTTTGTTCACATTTACATGCTGTTAGTTGACGACAATTATGTGTCTTAACTCTATGTTCAATTGATTCCATCACTTCCTGCCAATTCTTTTAGCCTCAAATTTCCTTCTCTAAGATTTACTTCCTTTAATTCGTCAGTACATTAGATTGGTAATTTTTTTGTAGAATTTATTTATTGGCTTGATTTTAGTAAAATACTTCCCTTACCTTGCATATCTAGAAATTATCCTTCTATTGCATTCAAATTTGAGCACGAATTTTACAACTTTTCCTCCTCAGAACTGTGTATGTGGTGTGTTTTCCAGGTTACACTGTTAAGTGAAAAAGCAAGTTATTAAGATGCATGTATACAATACTACCACTTACATAAGAAAAAAGGAGATACGAATGCACACACATGTAAACATGCAGAATCTCTAATTAATATATCACTTATGTAATTAACATGGGTTGAATCCATATATATGTTACAATATGTTAAATTGTGTTAAATCACATATGTGTTAATGTAGCACTATTGACTGCATGTTGAATTATGCTAAATTAGCATAATATATTAGTGATATCATACAAGTGTTATAATAACATGCAACATATGTTGGTTATATGATAATTATACATATATTATGATATGTATGTTCTATGACATCATGTGTTAAATATGTTAAATTAACACATATGCATTAAGAATAGAATAAATCTGAACACTTAACATGGTTAAATTAGAAAAAGCTATGGAGAACAGTATGGAGGTTCCTTAAAAATCTAAAACTAAAACTACCATATTGGTAACAGTATGATAGCATATTGGTAGCAATCCCCTCCGGGGCATATACTCTGGGAAAACCATAATTCAAAACAGACATATGTATCCCATGTTCATTGTGGCACTACTTACAATAGCCAGGACATGGAAGCAACCATCCACTCATGTAAATGTCCATTGACAGATGAGTGAATAAAGAAGATGTGGCACATATATACAATGGAATATTACTCGTCATAAAAAAGGAATGAAGTTGGGTCATTTGTAGTGATGTAGATGAATATAGAGTCAGTCATACAGAGTAAAGTAAGTCAGAGAGAGAAAAACAAGTGTCATATATTAATGCATATATATGGAATTTAGAAAAATGGGACTGATGAACCTATTTGCAGGGCAAGAATAGAGATGCAGGCATAGAGAATGGACTTGCGGACACAGTGGGTGAAGGAAAGGGTGGGATAAATTGAGAGAATAACATTGACATATACACACTACCATGTGCAAAATAGCTAGCTAGTGGGAAGCGGCTATATAGCACAGGGAGCTCAGCCTGGTGAGCTAGATAACTTAGATGGATGGAATGGAAGGGAGGTGGAGAGAGATTCAAGAGGGCAAGGATACATGTATGTGTGTGCATATATATATATATATATATGAACACTAACTTTAAAAAGAGAGTATTATAAACCTTTAAACTTTGATAAGAGTTTCAGAAAGCCTGTTCACCCACAATGAAAAATGCTTGCATTTTATGAAATATGAGTTAGCCATTATTTCTAGAACTTTTCAGTGGATATATGTATTTTTAAAGATAAAACATATCATGAGTTTATGAAAAATCCTTTTCTATTATTGCTATTGTTCTTTTATTTTATATTATTTGTTCATACTCCTTACACAATTTCCCTTTTAATCAGCCTTATTTGGTGAAAGTTCTAAATGGCCCTGGGTTTTATCACCAAACATGGTGACTATGTTTTTCGAGAGTTCTACATCTTTCCATTTGAAAGCTTCTAAAATATGACTGTCTAATCTTATGCCAGAAGGCTGATACAAGTAGCTCATCTCTTCTCAGTTACTTAGGTTTTTTCTTCTTCGCCTTAATGCTTAAAGGATTTTTTCTCCATCCTCACGTCCAATGTCACTGGAATATATGTTGGTCATTTGATATCAGTGCTTCTTAGTTGATGTCGTGTCCTTCTAATTTTCAAATGTAGATTATCCTTTATTCAGGGAAGTTTTTTTTCTATATATTATAGTTTTGTTGTTGTTATTGTTACATCTGTTCTGTTCGCTTTAATCAGGGCTGCCAATTACACATACATTGCAATGTTTTTGGCTTCCAAACCTTTCAAACTCTTTGTTCTTTTTACTCCATTGTATTTACTTATCAAACTTGTTTATGTTCCTAACTGTATTTTTAGAAATGTTAGCTCTTCTTTGTGATGCTTCCTGCCATTGCTTCCCTAGTGGCTCAGATGGTAATCAGCCTGCAATGTGGGAAACCTGGATTCGATTTCTGGGTTGGGAAGATCCCCTGGAGGCGGGCATGGCAAACCACTCCAGTATTCCTGCCTGGAGGATCCCCATGGACAGAGGAGCCTGGCAGGCTACAGTCCATAGGATATTGCAAAGAGTCAAACATGACTGAGAGGCTAAGCACAGTACATAGCACCATGTATTTTATTTACTTTGTGGTTTAATTTTCCTCCTCCATTTTTTTCTTAAGTTCTTCTAAGTTACTTTTTCCTTTCTTTGTCTTAGTATGTCTTCTCTGAGCCTTTGTATCTGTTACTTGATATAAAAAAAACTTTTTTTTTTTTTACTTCCTAAAGAAGTGTTTATATAAACTTCCCCTAAATTGCAACATAATTTTTCTTGGCTTGCCTTGTATTTTATTTTCTAATTTTTCTTTATCTTTTAATGAGAATCACATTTTTCTAGAAAAGCTCTGAGATAAAGAATGGTTTGGAGGACAGGCTGGAAGGGTGAGCTATGGTAGCTGGTCACTCAGAATTAGGTATTCTATCTTAGAATATTTTCTTACCAATTGTGTTATTTAGCCTTCTCTCCCTTCTGTCAAATTTCTCCCCTCCTTTAAGTGGTATCTCTGCCTGTGTGTGTTGGGAAAGATTGTTCTCTTTAGCTTGTACTGATGTACAAGCTTGACTACCTTATATGACGTATCTTCCAAGTTTTCATCTTATGATTTAATGTTTATTTTTCTTCTCTTTCCATCTCTCTTCCTCTTCTTGTAAATATTATATGTCTTCATAATTTCTAAATCACCCCCCACCAGTGTGTGACATTTGAATGGCCTCATCTTTACAGACAACAATATTTGGCACATATATTTGGATAACTCTGCATGATGACTGAAACCTCTAGACATTTATATTCTCTATATGTACAGTTTTTATTTTGGCCCAATTTAACGATATTCTTCATATGTTGTAATTTGGAGCTGCAAATCTTCCCTAGTTTTATTGAATACAGAATTCTATTTATTGCTTTTCTTTATTTTTGTTTTCTGTTGGTTTTACCCTGGAGAGTGGATAAAAATACTTTAAATATATAAAAGATTTTAGAGAGTCTAGATTTGTATTTTAGAAAGATCACTTTGGCTCAAACAAGAAACACTGCAGAAGATGACGTAGCAGGAAGGATGTAGGGAGCCAGAGTTTGCTCAAGACTGGAAACAGGAAAACCACTGAGAAAACTAACTAATCCATGCAAAAGAGAGATGATGAGGTCTGAGAAAGGTCATAAGTTGAGAAAAAAGATGTAGGCAGGAAAAAGATGTAGAGCTTGGGGGTCATCAGCTTATTGATGATAATTTAAGTGATAAAATTAGGTGGAAGCCTGGAGAAGTTTCATAGAAGAGAAGTGAGCTAAGACAGAACTCCTTGGAATAAACTCTTGGAGTAAAAAATGATGGAGGATCCTACAAAAGAAAATGAGAAGTAGATACTTGAGAAGCAAATGGAAAATAAAAAGAGGACTACTAAAAAGGCAAAAACTGTCTCCAATCAAGCTGAGAGTTTGATAAGATAAGGTCTTAAAAGTTAACATTGGACTTAGTCACATGAAAATCATTGATAACCCTGGTGAGAGCAGTGGCAGAGATGGAAGCGGAAACTCAGTATTAGGAGGTTGANAAAGGCAAAAACTGTCTCCAATCAAGCTGAGAGTTTGATAAGATAAGGTCTTAAAAGTTAACATTGGACTTAGTCACATGAAAATCATTGATAACCCTGGTGAGAGCAGTGGCAGAGATGGAAGCGGAAACTCAGTATTAGGAGGTTGAGGTGTGAATATCAGGAGGTTTCAAGGTAGGGATGGTAAATATAAAAAAACTCTCAGAGAAGTTTGATAGTAAACAAGAAGATACAGAATATAAGGTCAGCTTGAAGGAAACTTCTTATATAGTAATACATTAGCACTAGAGCTTTAGGGTACCCCTATACCCACAATAGTTCACATTTATACAGAAGTTCAGCTCAAAGAGGTTTTTGCATACATAATCTCATTTCACATTCACCTCATTGAATCACCTCAATTTTATTGATGAGGTAACTAAGGCTGAGAGAAATAACAATGAACTGCCTTCCCAAAAGGCACAAGAAAGAAACAACTGAATCATTGCTTTACTTCACTCAGTATGACAATATCTAGGTCCATCCATGTTGCTGAAAATGGCATTATTTCATTCTTTTTTATGGCTGAGTCATACAGAGAAAGACAAGTATCATGATATTGCTTACATGTGGAATCTAAAAAGAAATGGTACAAAGGAACTTGTTTACAAAACAGAAATAGAGGCACAGATATAGAAAATAAACCAGAGGGGAAGCTGGGGTTGGGGCGGGGTGGATAAATTGGGAGATTGGGACTGACATGTACATACTACTGCCTATAAAGTCAGGCTTCCTTGGTAGCTCAACTGGTAAAGAATCTGCCTGCAATGCAGGAGACCCCAGTTCAATTCCTGGATTGAGAAGCTCTCCTGGAGAAAGGGATAGGCTATCCACTCCAGTATTCTTGTGCTTCCCTGGTGACTCAGATGGTAAATCATCCACCTGCAATGCAGGATACCTGGGTTTGATCCCTGGGTTGGGAAGATGGGAAGATCCCCTGAAAGAGGGAATAGCAACCCACTTCAGTATTCTTACCTGGAAAATCCCATGGACAGAGGAGCCTGGCGGGCTACAGTCCATGGGGTCACGAAGAGTCGGACATGACTAAGCACAGCACCTATAAAACAAATAAGTAATAAGGACCTACTATATAGCACAGGGAACCCTTCTCAATACTCTATACTCAATACTCCTATATGGGAAAAGAATCTTAAAAAAAGTGGATATGTGTGTGTGTATATATATATATAACTGATTATATATATAACCGATTCACTTAGTACAGTAGAAACTAATACAACATTGTAAATCAACTATACTCCAGTAAAAAATTTTTTTAAAAAAAAGCATCACTTTACTACATCTTAGACACAATCCCACATCCCAAGTCCTGGATCAACCTAAGTTTCAGCATCCTTGCGAGGAGCAAAACAAAGCCAACATGTTAGCTGAGCGCAAACTCACCATCCAAATTGTCTGATTGAAATCCTTACTTTTATTTACAATGGAATAAAATTGACTTCACATTAACTTCTCCAGAACATTTTCTCTGCCCATGCAAGGGTGATACTAGTTAATTACCTGAATTAAATATTTTACAGCCTAAAAGGCTTCTCTCTACTACACGATTTATAAATATTCATTCTTCAGAAAGCAGGATGCGAGAGAATGTTGGTTTCCAGTGGCTGCCTTTGTAGCAAACTATTGAATAGTAACCCTCTGAGGCAGCTTCCGTGCCTGAGTAAAATGTTTTTGGATCCTCAAATCCTTTATAGAAAAACATTTTCTTCAACACAGAACCACTTTTTGCTGAGCCACTAAATAACTTCTGCCTGCCTGTATCAGGGACAGCCTTAAGGTGATATGATAGATGCCAAGCAAATAATCGATCAATACACTGATTTCGGTCTCCTTCTATCAGTTGGGCATTGTGCGGACTAATTAGATGATAAAATGTGATGAATGTGTATTAAACTCAGCCTCTCCCTGGAAGCTCCCAGGGGTCCTTCCCCATTTTCTAGCTGACCTTTTAGAGCTCAACTTTATTGTATGTGAATGCAATTAAATCAATTTGTCAGATATTTGCATTAGTCTGGCTTGTTCAGAATTCAATTATTCAGTGTCACTTTACTGCCTTTCGGAGGCTTGTGCACTGGCTCATTTTCAAGTAGTGGATAAAGGCAGAAATGACTAGTCTTGTCAGGATTCAAGCCAGTGAATGCCTTCCATTGGCAATAGTTCTGAGATCCAGCTTTGCAGATCCTTTCTCCTCCCAGGTCTCCGAAGAGATAATGATTGGGCTCTCAACATAGTTGAGCTTTAATTATGACTCTGCTGCTTACTAGAAGGATGACTTGAGTAAGTTATTTAATCTGTGCCAGCCTCAGTTTCTTCATGTGGCAAAGAGAATCACTTTACTTTAGGTTTCCTCCAAAGTAAACCCCAAGAATCATATTGGCATGCAAAAGGAGAAGGGGGCAGTAGAGGATGAGATGGTTAGATAGCATCACTGACTCAATGGACATGAATCTGAGCAAACTCCAGAAGATAATGGAGGACAGAGGAGCCTGGAGAGCTGCAGTCCATGGGGTTGTGAAGAGTCGGGGATGACTTAGCAACTGAACAGCGAGCAAGTTTGAGGGGTGACCATAGCACACTCGGGTAAGGCAACAGGGCAATGAGACAGGGATGGGGAGCAGCAAACATGGGGTACCTCAGTGAGCAGGTTACTGCTGCCGCTGGTGCTCAGTCCTGCTGGGGACCTCTGGCAGATGAAGCAGAACTTTCACCAGGGGTGTCCCTCCCAAGAGCCAAGGAGCTTGGAGACATCTCCACCAACTGCTGTGCATTGCTGATTGAGAGCTGCTCCAGGGTGCTAACTCTCTGGCACTTCAATGAGGCTCCCCAAAATAACACTGGCCAAGCATCCTCCTGAGATGAGTAAAAGCCCTCAAGCAGAGAGTCATGGATGCTTTCAGTCAGAAGCTGTGTGGACACAGGAATACGGTGGCTCAACAATGGCACCCACTACAGGGATATATCCCAAAGTGGTAGTGCATGTCAAGTCCTTAGTTCTATGACTGGAACAAAATAAAGCACTTGATGTAATAGATCATTTCTGGAAATATGAAAATGTAGAAAAACAGCTTTCCCCAACACAGGGATCAAACTGTGATTTTAAGTGTATGGCAAAGGGGAAGCCAGTACATTACATGCTTTCCTTGGAGGAGTAGATGGTAAAATCGTGGAAGACTTTCTGAAGGAGGTGGCATTTGTACTAGATTTTCACGGATGAATAGGAATTGATGGAGTTCAGGGCAGGCCGCTTTGAGACATGGATTATTTTGAACTGAAGACAATCAAGACCCAATAGACCTAGGAAGAGATTTTCTTAACCTCTCCTTGACTGCCTAAACAGAAAGTGAAGAGGAACTAAAAAGCTTCTTGATGAAAGTGAAAGAGAGTGAAAAAGTTGGCTTAAAGCTCAACATTCAGAAAACTAAGAGCATAGCATCTAGTCCCATCACTTCATAGAAATAGATGGGGAAACAGTGAAAACAGTGATTGACTTTATTTGGGGGGCTCCAAAATCACTGCAGATGGTGATTGCAGCCATGAAATTAAAAGATGCTTACTCCTTGGAAGGAAAGTTATGATCAACCTAGATAGCGTATTAAAAAGCAGAGATATTACTTTGTCAACAAAGTTCTGTCTAGTCAAGACTATGGTTTCTCTAGTGGTCATGTGTGGGTGTGAGAGTTGGACTGTGAAGAAAGCTGAGTGTCAAAGAATTAATGCTTTTGAACTGTGGTGTTGGAGAAGACTCTTGAGAGTCTTGGACTGCAAGGAGATCCAACCAGTCCATCCTAAAGGAGATCAGTCCTGGGGGTTCATTGGAAGGACTGATGCTAAAGCTGAAACTCCAATACTTTGGCCACCTCATGCAAAGAGTTGACTCACTGGAAAGACCCTGATGCTGGGAGGGACTGGGGGCAGGAGGAGAAGGGGATGACCGAGGATGAGATGGCTGGATGGCATCACCAACCTGATGCACATGAATTTGGGTGAACTCCAGAAGTTGGTGATGGACAGAGAGGGGTGCTGTGATTCATGGGGTTGCAAAGAGTCAGACACGACTGAGTGACCGAACTGAACTGAACTGCCTGCCTAAAAATACCAAAGATAAATTTTTATGCCAAGAAGACTTATCTGCATGGCCTGGCAAACATTTGTTTCCCAAACATCTATCCTTCTCATCTTCTTGTGTTTTGTTCCTGTGTTTCCTTCCCTTTGGGAGCCCAGACCCCTATCCCCTTCTCCTTAGCTCATGATGGCATATAAACCTTAATTACCTGATTGCTAGGGAGCCTCTCATGTCTTGATGAGGCTCCTGTATGTACGAAATTAAATTTGTTTTTCTGCTGTTCGTCTGTTCTATGTCAATTTAATTGTTAGACCAGTCAAAGAACCTAGAAGGGAAGAAGGGAAATTTTTTTCTCCCCAACAGCATTCACCAGGCACACATGGGGAATAAAGACATTCTAAGCAGAAGGAATGGCAAATCCAATGACCCAGAGATGTGACAAAGTATATGTTTCGTGACCTGCTTACAGTTCAACACGGCTAAAGTGTAGGAAGAAGGGGAGTTTTATGTCTTGATGCCAGAATTCAAGTCATGAGATAAAGTTTACATTATTCAAGGGCATTATATATAGTATCCTATAAGCAACAGAGAGTCACTGGATCTGTTCCATAAAACTTGTAATAGAGAACCCACCTGCCAGTGCAAGAGACATGGGTTTGATCCTTGGATCAGGAAGTTCCCCTAGAGAAGGAAATGGCAACCCACTCCAGTAATCTTGCTTGAGAAATCTCAAGGACAGAGGAGCCTAGCAGGCTGCAGTCCATGGGGTAGCAAAACAGTCAGACACGACTTAGCAACTAAACAGCAACAACACAATGAGCAGCAGAGATCATTGGCTCTGTTCCATAAAACTTAGAATAGACTCTTGGGTGACACACAAAGAAATCCATTTATAATAGAAATAAATAGGTTAATAAGTATGGGTTCAAAAGATCTTCTGCACAGGAATGAGAGAAAATGTAATATTTTATGTGAAAAGTACTTCAGGGTTTTCTTTGAACCAGCATGTTACGTGACTTCAAAGGAGGGAAAAGAAAAAAACAAGCTAATTCAAACTTAGATTGCATTCATAGAAATAATGTAGGATCCAGATTAAGGATGTGATAAAATCCTACCTGTTCTGCACCTTCTGAGAAGCTCAGAAAGTAGTTGTCCAGTTTTAAATGATATATCTTTCTAAAGAGACACTGGTTACACTGGAGCAAGCCCAGCAAAGAGAGCAGAATGTTAGAGTCTAAAAATCATAAGACACGGAATGGTTGAAAGGACAGAGCCGGAAAGGACAGAGCCGGCAAGCACAGAAGGTAGACACACAGAACATCCATGAACTGGCTTCTGTTGTGAGGAAGAGATTACATCTACCCTGTGTGGGTCCAGAGCCTAAAGATTCAAACCCCATTTGAAATGTGTTTCAAGCCAGTGGAAATAATCAAAGCCATCCATTGCTGGGATGACCAGCCCTGGGAGGGAGAATGTTCTCACTCCTGGGGAGTGGTCAGTGGTAAATGAGATGAATGATGTTGTGTCCAAAAACTCTCTATAGCTCTGAGTCTGTGGCAGGGATACCTCTCCAGGTGTCCCCTGCTGGAGGCTCTCCACAGAAGAGGGCATTTTCAGGGCACACCACAATGACATCGTTCTCAGTGGTTAAAAAAATAAAAGACATTCTGTATGAACGGACTTTTTTGTTGTTGTTTTTGCATGTTCAGTATAGAAGTTCTTGTTCCTTTGGAGGTCATGGCCTTTGGATATGCACACAACCTTTGAATTGTGCTTACTAAATTATAGCAGGGGACTTCAGCACCCGAGGAATTTTGACTTTCTGGACTTATAAGCAGTAATTTTCAGCTGTACTCCAGACTTAATTTTGCTAACCATAATTGAGCAACTGTAAAATACTGCTATATTAATGTTTTAAGCACTGGGACTGTCTCATTCTAACTTGTAAATTAATTTTGCTTGCCAATTATCTGTTTGAAATAAATTTGTGTCTGAACAGCTAAAAAAAAAAAAAAAAAGACAGCATCTCTGTGTGGCCAGCTGCAAAGTTGGATTAAGGAGAACAAGAAAAAATGAGAAGTTTCTTTATGCTGTACAAAGGAAAGAATAGGCATTGAGTACTAGCTATGTTCCACAAGCATATAACGTTAGTAATCAAAGTAGTAGTAGCAATTGTGTTTGTCAAAAAGTCATGGCTGATTCTTTTGTGACCCCATGGACTGTGCCTTGCCAGGCTCCTCTGTCTATGGGATTTCTCAGGCAAGAATACTGGAATGGGTTGCCATTTCCTTCTCAGAGGATTTTCTGGGCCTAGAGATCAAACCCACATCTCCTGCTTGGCAGGCGGGTTCTTGACCAGTGAGCCACAAGGGAAATCCCAGTAGCAGCATTTGCAGTGGCCAAAATTTGTCTTATATAAATTTAATTCTCATAAAATATCTCTGCACATCTAAGTGAAAAAAAAGGAAGAAAAAGATCTCTGAGCTTAATCACTTTACTAGATGAATTCTCTTGTCATGAACAGTATCCTGTGAACCTTAATGTGGTCCTATGAAGACTCCTTTTGGAGAAAGAAAAGGAAGTACTTCCCATTTAGCTTGTGCTTAGTCATTCAGTTGTGTCTAACTCTTTTCGACCCTGTGGACTGCAGCCCACCAGGCTCCTCTGTCCATGGGGATTTTCCAGATAAGAATACTGGAGTGGATTGCCATGCTCTCCTCCAGGGGATCTTCCCAACCCAGGGATTGAACCAAGGTAGATTCTTTACCATGTGAGCCACCAGGGAAGCCCACTTCCCATTTAGAGTTTGGTCTAAAAGCAAGTCTTTCCTTTAGACAACAGAAGGCACTTTCCATGAAACATCATACAACATACCTCTGGAAACAATAATTCAGGGGATTATAATGGGATCCCTCCTGTAAAAGCATATGTAAGCTTTTAAGTGTCACTTAAGGTGTACCTGAGCTGAAGCTCCAATACTTTGGCCACCTCATGTGAAGAGTTGAATCATTGGAAAATACTCTATTGCTGGAGGGATTGGGAGCAGGAGGAGAAGGGGATGACTGAGGATGAGATGGCTGGATGGCATCACCGACTCGATGGATGTTAGTTTGAGTGAACTCTGGGAGTTGGTGATGGACAGGGAGGCCTGGCGTGCTGTGATTCATGGGGTTGCAAAGAGTCGGACATGACTGAGCCATTGAAATGAACTGAATTGAAGGTGCACCTGTTCGAAGAAGGCAATGGCAACCCACTCCAATACTCTTGCCTGGCAAATCCCATGGNGAGTTGGAGGACTTGAACTGACTCACCATCACTCTTGAGTAAAGGGACTGAAGCTTTGTAAATCTTGCCCTTCACCCTCTAGCTCTGACCCTACTGTCCATTTCCTATAGGGAATGAGCATGTTGCCTGCAGTAGGTGTTTGTCAAACATTTTAACACCATCTCATCACTGTGATGATTAACAAATGTCTTCTTTTTGTAAATAGGGTACGCTATGAAGTCTAGCATCAGACTGTCTGTGGTTCAGATCCTGGTCCTTATACATATGAGTACGTAAAGGGCATGCACTGCATCCATGTTGAAACACAAATGGTAATGTCATCCTTTAATACTGAAGTGGTTTTATTGTCCTCTACTGGCAAGGATGGCTAATAGCTATCCTGCTTTTATTTCCATAAATATATTTATATAATATGTGTACTAGATATAAATATATTTACATTTATAATATCTATTCTATATGGCTTCCATAATGCCATCTATAGGAATTTTGAAATTTGAAAGCATTAATTCCAGTAACCTAATTCAGGAATAAATCACATAACCACTAATCCCTGTCAACCTTTTTTCCAGTGACCAACCCCCCACCTCCAATTTCATGTAAATAACAAACACTCTGGAATATTCCTATCTACAGGAAACACTGTCGAGTGCAGGAGTAGTAACTGCATTTGCTTATCTTTTTTCACTCAAGAAGGCTTTAAATGTTTTTATGCTTTAAAAACATAAAGAAAGAAATCTGGAAGGACTTATCTCTGTCATGACATCATCTGTAAAAAGTGATGTTTAAGATGGAGACTTCTTAAGAAATAAAATCTGTTGATTTTAGCATTCACCTCTCACTTTCATTAAAAACAGAGTTGTCATTTTAGACTCAAGCTTTTCCTATAGATAGAGATTCCACCAGGGGAAGGATTATGTGAAGTTATTGCAAGGTTTTTTTGTGTGAAATCGTGACTCTTGCCAGAGATGTCATATGCTTTAGTTAATTTCCTTCCCAGGAACTAGGAAACTTTCCCAGGCCCCAGATATGTACAACTGGAAGGCTATTCAGAAGTCAGTAGCATAGGGCTGGAGACTGAATTTTGCATACTTCATTTGTTTCTGGAGATAAAGCCTCTATTCTATTTTCCTCAAGGTGAAAGTCTAATTCACTTTGAAAATCTGAAAGCCTTATTCCATTGGAAGAAAATGATTATGATTTCTGTCACAGTTATTACTATTTATACCATGATAAATTTACTTAAGGCAGAGGATAGCCTCTGCTGGACTCCTTCCAGAGTTCCCTAAGGAATAAAACCATACAACTGACAGCCCATGGGACATTGTGTTCTGCCTTTTCCTTCTCAGTCCTTCCGTGTGTAAGCTTTCCACCACAACACTGTTGATTAGCAACTCTGCACGCAACAGTAATTAATGTTCCCCATGTTGACTCTCAGGAACCACAATACCATGAAGTACCCTTCAGGGTTGTCAGGGAGACATTAAATTACACTCAATACAGTTTGAGAGCAATTTTGCTAGTGGTTTAGGACACCTCTACAGGGAGGTGCTAAGGTCTGAAGTCAGCTCCTACCAGTTTGTGAGAGCTGATTGTTAAGTAATAAACAATTGTGTGAGCCAGGTGTTAAACCTTTGGAATTGGGCCATTGTAGGAGTACTGACATCACAGGAATTGGCATCTGCTGAAAGACTCTGATGCTGGGAGGGATTGGGGGCAGGAGGAGAAAGGGACAACAGAGGATGAGATGGCTGGATGGCATCACCGACTCGATGGATGTTAGTTTGAGTGAACTCTGGGAGTTGGTGATGGACAGGGAGGCCTGGCGTGCTGTGATTCATGGGGTTGCAAAGAGTCGGACATGACTGAGCCATTGAAATGAACTGAATTGAAGGTGCACCTGTTCGAAGAAGGCAATGGCAACCCACTCCAATACTCTTGCCTGGCAAATCCCATGGGCGGTGGAGCCTGGTAGGCTGCAGTCCATGGGGTCGTGAAGAGTTGAACACGACTGAGCAACTTCACTTTCACTTTTCACTTTCATGGATTGGAGAAGGAAATGGCAACCCACTCTAGTGTTCTTGCCTGGAGAATCCCAGGGATGGGGGAGTCTGATGGGCTGCCATCTCTGGGGTCGCACAGAGTCGGACACGACTGAAGGGACTTAGCAGCAGCAGCAAGGTGCACCTGTTAGATCTTCCTGCTCCCTTAGCTCAGACCCTCTAAGTAATCATTCTCCTGAATCGTGGTACCAGATCACTAAGTTACTTTGACTTCCTGCTTTGCCCATTTGGCTCATCTTCTGGATTAACCACCCCACCAACAATGGAAGCATCTAGTGCCAGTCCCTATTCCTCTGTCCCACTGGACCATCTACCTGAAGCTCTGATCAAGTTGCAGATGCTGCACCTTTCTGCTGAGGGTGAGGGGACTTCTCAACACATTCTTTTTATGAAGTTGATCTACGTTTTCATGCACTGACGTCAGCAGTTCCAGGGTAAGCTCCTTTGTGTCACTTCCACCCATGCAGGTCCACCTGTTGCCCCAGCATGCTCACTGGTTTCTGTTGATTTGTTACACCACAACTGGAGATGAGCCAAAGGGCAAGTGTGTCTTAATCAAGGTTCCTTCTGTTATCTCAAACCAAAAAAGGAAAATGAAAATAATGCAGGAGCGTGGATTGGAACTGAAGGCCAGAGAGTACAGCTGAACCTCCCAACAAGAGGCTGTCTCTCTCTCTTTCCCTCACCCGCATCCTCCCCATATACCCTTTGTTTCCCACCTTGTGCCTTCTCTCCCTTCCTCACACCCTTTCTGAGGCCAGATGGCCTTTCATCTCTGCTTCCATATGCGCACTTTATTCCCCCTCGAAGGCTATCTTTGGCTGACTTGGAGAGCAAATGGCCAAATGTTGCTGCTCTACGGCTTCCAAATTTGCATATTCTTCTTTCAAAATAACCAACAAAGAGTAAATTATTATTCTAAATCCAAGTCCAAGTTCCTGGGAGGAAGAATGGGCTTTCCAAGTGGAGCTAGTGGTAAAGAACCTGCCTGCTAATGTAGAAGACATAAGAGACATGGGTCTGATCCCTGGGTTCAGAAGATCCCCAGGAGGAGGGCATGGCATCCCACTCCAGTATTCTTGCCTGGAGAATCCCATGGACAGGGAAACCTGGTGGGCTACAGTCCATGGGGTTGCAAAGGGTCAGACACCACTTAGCATGCAGTTAGATGCAACTTAGCACACACGCAAGCTCTCTTTAAGGTCGGGTGTCCATCTTATCAATGTGGCATAGGGCAATAGTACATGGCTCAAAAATAGCTCCTCAATCTCATCTCTGTGAGGTGGGTGCAATGGTTCTTCAGGAAGAGGAAATACTGGATGGGATGGGGCTTATGCCTCTGGCTTTATATCTCAATCACAAATCATCTTGGAAAGCTGCCTTCCACTTTGGCTAGCACTCTGAGATCTCCTTAATTTATGGGCAAGCCTTATTTTCATCTCTTCTACCAGGCGTTTTGCCGATTCATGGAGGAAAACAGACCCTGTAAATTAAGTTTCTAATAGCAAATAATTTCCTAGAAGTAGATTTTCATGCTAGTAGGATCAGTGGAGAAGGAGAGGAGTTAGGAGAGTTCATGGAAGAAAGATCAGGAAAGGTAATATTGTATCTTAGAGATTAGGTTGTCTGGTTTGCTTTAAATATTATGGAATCTAGCAAGTTATTCTCCATCAAAAAAGAGTGAGTCATCAATAACAACAAAAAAAGAAGAGTGAGTCAGTCAAGAGATCAGATACATGTACAAGCCTTAAAAGAGGCAGGATAGAAAAAGATAATTTTCAATGAGATATCAAATTGCAACTTCTCAAGTGTGCTAGAGTCTTCAGAATACAGAAGGAGCCTAACATAAAAAATCTGAGTATACCTCTTTCTTAGGCAGGTGAATTTTGAATTTATTTTCAATTTTTTTTTTCACAGGGGCCATAAAGTGAAATCTTTGTTATATATGTTTGGGAAATGCCTAGGAGTAAGCCTGCTTACCGCTGGAGAGGTGAGACAGTGAAGAAGTTAAGGACAGAATCAGACAAATCTAGGTTCTAATCCCATGATTTAGTAGTACTAACTTCTCAGAACCTCAGTTGTTATCAAAGTAATATTGTAGAGAGGGCGGGAAGATGGCGGAGGAATAAGACGGGAGATCACTTTCTCCCACACAATTTCATCAAAAGAACAATCCAACGCAGAGTAAATTCCACAAAACAACTTCTGAAGGCTGGCAGAGGACTTCAGGCATCCAGCAAAGCAGATCATTGGCTTCAAAAACAGGTAGGAAAAATATAGAAGACCAAAAAATAGAGACAAAAGAGGTAGGGAGGGAGCTCCGTCCCGGGAAAGAAAGGGAATTCCCCCCCGGTGAAGAGACTCTTAAAAAGAGAGGTTTCCAAACACCAGGAAACATTCTCGCAGCCGTCTGAGGCAAGCCTTGGAAGCATGGAGGGCAAGATGACAGGAAGGAAAAGTAGATAATAACTAAAACCAACAGATTACGAGCCCTACAGCAAATCCCCAAGTGGGATAGCAGTGCGGCCGCCTGCATCCGCCACTAGCAGTGGGGGTTGGGAAGGGAGCCGCGGAAGCCNTTCACAGTCCAACTCATATCCATACATGAGTACTGGAAAAACCATAGCCTTGACTAGATGGACCGTAGTCAGCAAAGTAATGTCTCTGATTTTGAATATGCTATCTAGGTTGGTCATAACTTTCCTTCCAAGGAGTAAGTGTCTCTTAATTTCATGGCTGCAGTCACCAACAGCAGTGATTTTGGAGCCCAAAAAGATAAAGTAGGTGCTCAATAAATATATTCAATGAATGAATCAATTAATAATAACTACCATTTAATGAGAACATACTCTGTACCAAGCACTTCACATATTTTATGTAATCGAGAATAGATACATGTATATGTATGTCTGAGTCTCTTTGCTGTCTACCAACTATCACAACATTGTCAATCAGCTATACTCCAATAATAAATGAAAAGTTAAAAAAAAAAAACTGTGAAGTAGTTTCCACTTTCTCAACTTCAGTTCAGTGGCTCAGTCATGTCTGACACTTTGCAACCCCATGGACTGCAGCGCCAGGCTTCCCTGCCCATCACCAACTCTTGGAGCTTACTCAAACTCATGCCCATCGAGTCATTGATGCCATCCAATCATCTCATCCTCTGTCATGCCCTTCTCCTCCCACCTTCAGTCTTTCTCAGCATCAGGGTCTTTTCAAATGAGTCAGTTCTTTGCATCACGTAGCCAAGGTATTGGAGTTTCAGCTCCAGCATCAGTCCTTCCAATGAATATTCAGGACTGATTTCCTTTAGGATGGACACCTAAGGGAAACACCACAGTTCAACAGCATAAATTCCTCAACACCACAGTTCAAAAACGTAAATTCTTTGGCACTCAGTTTTCTTTATAGTCCAACTCTCACATCCATACATGACTACTGGAAAAACCATAGCTTTAACTAGACAGAAATTTGTCAGCAAAGTAATGTCTCTGCTTTTTAATATGCTGTCTAGGTTGGTCATAGATTTTCTTCCAAAGAGCAAGCATCTTT
>SJYV01004968.1:213480-302008 GCA_006410875.1 Neotragus pygmaeus | reverse complement strand
GGACTGGATGCCATGATCTTAGTCTTTTGAATGCTGAATTTTAAGCCAGCTTTTTCACTCTCCTCTTTCACTTTCATCAAGAGGCTTTTTAGTTCCTCTTCACTTTCTGCCATAAGGGTGGTGTCATCTGCATATCTGAGGTTATTGATATTTCTCCCAGCAACGCTGATTCCAGTTTGTGCTTCATCCAACCCAGCATTTCACAGGATGTACTCTGTATATAAGTTAAAGATGAGTAAAACTGTTTTAGAAAGATTAACTAACTTGAAAGTTAGTTAAGCAGCTCAGTGGTGTCCAACTCTTTGCGACCCCGTGGACTGTAGCTCACCAGGCTCCTCGGTCCATGGGATTCTCCAGGCAAGAATACTGGAGTGGGTTGCCATTTCCTTCTCCAGGGAATCTTCCTGACCCAGGGATCAAACCCAGGTCTCCCGCATTGGAGGCAGACGCTTTAACTTACCCAAATATAAATGTGAGAGCTGTTACCATTACATCAGCTTTTTTCAGCCTCTTTTTGACTCGTGGTGGTGGTGGTTTAGTCATCAAGTCAAATCCGACTTTTGTGACCTACTGTGGACTATAGCCTGCCAGGCTTCTCTCTCCATGGGATTTCCCAGGCAAGAATACTGGAGTGGGTTCCCATTTCCTTCTCCAGGGGATCTTCCCAACCCAGGGATCGAACCTGTGTCTCCAGCATTTGCAGGCAAATGCTTTACCACCGAGCCACCAAGAAAGTCCTTGATTCATGGACCCCTCTTGTAAATAAATATGCTACTGTAAACCCTTAGAGATTTTTAATCATTTCAGCATTTACACATGTGTCTTATTTTTTTAAATTGGTTCCTTATAGGAAAGTATTATTAAGCAGCATGCTCTAAAGATCATGCTACAGTCTTTATAACATTAAAACAAGTGTTGACTTGTCCCCATTTAACTTGTGATATAAAGCTGGCAGATTTACCTTAAATTATTTATGAAAGAAAAAAATAAGTCGACTTCAGAACAGAGTTTTACTATGTTGCAAGGCATCAACAAAAGACAGAAACTCCTTTTATGAACTTATGTTTAGAATTCTAAATTTTATGCTGAATTTTAAAAAACATATAATTGTTGTTCTAAACCATAAGCCACAAGTAAAGGTTTCCAGCTGATGTTTGCAAGCACTTCTCTGCAAATAACACATTGCAGGTGTGGAGAGTCATTATTCTCAATAAACGAAAAACGAAATTGTATATAATTGTCACTATATTTTTTATATTTTGACTGTAGTTTTGAAGGCTATTTTGGTGCACCATATCAGAACTTTATCAGATGAATATGACTTGCAAATCTGGTGAAGATCAGTCTGAAGTAGATTTTCTGATTTATTAACTTATCCTTCTTCCTGGTTAACTTGCTGCATTCCTATATCACCCTGCTGTATACTTCCTCCTGTCAAATAATGGTGTATGCTACATGATCTGTTGCCTGGATGCAAACAGGCAAATCATCTCAGCGTGATCCTGAAGCTCACCCTGGATTGCTTGGTCAAAGAGATAACAGGGATGATCAGGCTCCCCCCTTCTCTTGGTGGGAGGGGCAGCACCATGGGAATCTTCCCAACCCCGGAAGCTGCTGCTGCTGCTAAGTCGCTTCAGTCGTGTCCGACTCTGTGCGACCCCATAGATGGCAGCCCACCAGGCTCCGCCATCCCTGGGACTCTCCAGGCAAGAACACTGGAGTGGGTTGCCATTTCCTTCTCCAATGCATGAAAGTGAAAAGTGAAAGTGAAGTCACTCAGTTGTGTCCGACTCTTAGCGGCCCCATGGACTGTAGCCTACCAGGCTCCTCCATCCATGGGATTTTCCAGGCAAGAGTCCTGGAGTGAGTTGCCATTGCCTTCTCTGAACCCTGGAAGAAAGTACTACAATTTCACATGGGCTCAGATGTCTCCAAGGGCTGAGAGCTAGCATTACCAAACTCGGGCAGTGCCTCATGGTCTATTAATTCCCCCACTGATATGTCAAAAAGGAAGGCAGAATGGACCTAGAGACTGTCATACAGAGTGATATAAGTTAGAAAGAGAAAAGCAAATATCATATATATGTGGAATCTAGAAAAATGGTGTAGATGATCTTATTCGCAAAGCAGAAATAGAGACACAGACGTAGAGAACAAACGTGTGGATACCAAGGGGGAAAGGCAGGTGGGATGAATTAAGAGATTGGGATTAACATACATATATTATTGATACTATGTATAAAACATAACTAATGAGAGCGTTTTGCTCAGTCTTTTCTGATTCTTTGTGACCCCATGGACTCCTATATCCACGGAACTCTCTAGGACAGAGGAATACTAAAGTGGATTGACATTTCCTTCTGCAGGGTATCTTCCCAACCCAGGGAGGATCAAACCTGGGTCTTTCCACATTGCAGGGAGATTCTTCACTATCTAAGCCACCAGGGATGCCCTTAATTTTGTAAGAAACCTCCAAATTGTCTTCCAAAGTGGCTGGTACCATTTCAAGTTTCCATCAGCTTTGAATGAGCGTTCCTAGTGCTCTAAATCCTCACCAACATTTAGGGTTGTCAGTATTCTGGATTTTGGCTATATTAATAGATGTGTGATGGTATGTATTGTTTTTTAAATTTGAATTTCCCTGATGACTTATGAAGTAGAGCATCTTTTTATATGCTTATTAGTAGTTATCTGTATGTTACTTAATTTTTACTACATGAAACATGTGATTAATTTTAAATGAATACAAATGACAGATGCAAGGTAAATACAGAAAAATAAATCATATTACCACACACCACTAGAAAAACAAAAAGAAATTCTATTCAAAAAGAACTTCAGTCAAATAAAAACAGATATATGAATAAATTTTATTCCCTCCAAAAGGTGCTATTTATAAAACTTTATTCCTAGTTATGCATAAATAAACCTTATGAAGTGAAGATATGGATCATAACCCTGGATAAGAAAGCTAAAAATACTGTGAAAATGTAAACTTATGACAAATTAATGTGTAGAAACAATGTAGTGGTTACCCTTACATCTCTTACAATGACAGATGCTTTCATTATTCTTGTTGTTCAATGGGGAGAGCTGATGCTTACAGATGTTAAGTAACTGACTAAAGTCAAAACAGCCAGTTATTAGGAGGGCTGGATTGTCTAACACTAAAGTCCTTAAGAAATCTGCCATTTTGCTTTCCAAACTCAAGTAACATCCAAGCATTAATAACATTCAAATGAGGTTTTAAGTGCAGAATGGCGTAAAAATGTTAAAATGTAATCTTGGAGAACATTTTAAAAAGAAATCTAACACGAGATCAACAACTAGTTCTACCAAATAATTAAAATATATTGCAGGACTACAATAATTAAATAGTATAGTATGAATAGAAGCATGAATCATGGATTGAAGAGAGGCCCTGTTACTGCCAGGACCTAACTGAGAGTCAGCAGGGGGCCCATTCAGGCTGTGGTAGGACAAAGGCCATCAGAAGAATTCATTATACAGATGGTCAGGGAGGGCGGATCAGGTGAAAGACAGAGGACAGAAAGAGAGAAGTTCGTCAGGAGAATTAAGGCTCTTGCCCCAGTTAATATCTGAAGGTAAAGCTGCTACTGCTGCTAAGTCACTTCAGTCGTATCCGACTCATCGCGACCCCATGTTTTTTGTTGTTTTCTTCAGTCAGACTGCAGTGACTTAGCAGTGTGTATGTGGTAATCCCAATCTCCTAAGGGGGGAGGGATAAATTGTCTCATATTTAGACTTTTGACTTTCTTTCAAAGTGAGGTAAATAGACAAAGACTCAGAAATAGGCAATGTTGACCTAAAGCGGATAGAATGCCAGATGTTTCTTCACCAGTGGGTTTGAGATTAGCAGAGAACTGCAGTCTGGAATCTGCCACTCTGGTGAGCCACATGCAAGATGCCAAACAGCAAAGTAACAACTCTTTTATAGAAGGGAAAAGGAAGTTGGGAGCGCTGTAGTAAATAAGAAGTTCATAGCTTTTCATTGGCTGAGTCCTTGAAAGGGAAGAAGAAGAGCCTTTCTTCTTCCTGTTGGGTTCCACTATTGGCACAGGATGTGAGAGCTTCCGCTTCTGGTCTCCCAGCTCTCTTGTATATTAACTTTTTACAGGGAAATAAGTAAGTATGGATGTGAGAGTTGGACTGTGAAGAAGGCAGAGCACCAAAGAATTGATGCTTTTGAACTGTGGTGTTGGAGAAGACTCTTGAGAGTCCCTTGGACAGCAAGGAGATCCAACCAGTCCATTCTGAAGGAGATCAGCCCTGGGATTTCTTTGGAAGGAATGATGCTACAGCTGAAACTCCAGTACTTTGTGCAAAGAGGTGACTCACTGGAAAAGACTCTGATGCTGGGAGGGATTGGGGGCAGGAGGAGAAGGGGACGACCGAGGATGAGATGGCTGGATGGCATCACTGACTCGATGGATGTGAGTCTGAGTGAGCTCCGGGAGTTGGTGATAGACAGGGAGACCTGGCATACTGTGATACATGGGGTCGCAAAGAGTCGGACACGACTGAGTGACTGAATTGAACTGAACTGCAGTAAGTGAAGTCGCTCAGTCATGTCCGACTCTACGACTCCATGGACTGCAGGCTACCAGGCTCCTCCGTCCATGGCATTTTCCAGGCAAGAGTACTGGAGTGGGTTACTATTTCCTTCTCCAGGGGATCTTCCTGACCCAGGGACTGAACCCAGGTCTCCCGCATTGTAGGCAGATGCTTTACTGTCTGAGCCACTAGGGAAGTCCTACAGGTAACTGATAGAGTGCAAATGTTTATTTTTGAATTTTAAATTTGTTTTCTGTGCTGGATTTCTTCCATTTCTGTGCTCCTGTAGATCTTATTTTCCCTTTTCCCTCTCATCTTGACTACAAAAGACTAAGCTATATAGACCTCATTACCCATACTCCTACCCAAGGCTGGGACTAGAATGAGGAGTGTGAGGAGCTGAGGGTATAAAATTTAAGGAAGCCCACGCTATCAGGGCTGTGCAAGTGTTCCAAGCCCAACTCTGCATTTTCACAACCTTGTGAGTGAGCGCAGTCTCAAATGTTGACCCCTTGATGCCTCACTTCCCTTACCTTAATCGCAACATTAGAAGTGAGTTCTGCCAATGAAGAGTCCTGGAAAGAAGTCAGAAAGAGGATGGAGACTTTCGTGGTGGCCCAGTGGTTGAGAATTCACCTTGCAATGCAGGGGACAAGAGTTCAATCCCTCATCAGGAAGCTAAGATCCCACATGCCATGGAGCAATTAAGCCCAAGCACCACAACTAGAGAGTTCATGCATTGCTGCGAATAGCCAAATAAATAATAAATACATATGTATATGATTTGGAAAAGGCAATGGCACCCCACTCCAGTATTCTTGCCTGGAGAATCCCATGCACGGAGGAGCCTGGTAGGCTGCAGTCCATGGGGTCGCCAAGAGTCAGACACGACTGAGTGACTTGACTTTCACTTTTCACTTTCACCCATTGGAGAAGGAAATGGCAACCCACTCCAGTGTTCTTGCCTGGAGAATCCCAGGGATGGGGGAGCTTTGTGGGCTGCCGTCTATGGGGTCACACAGAGTCAGTCATGACTGAAGTGACTTAGCAGCAGTAGCAGCAGCATGTATATGATTAATTCATCACCCATATTTCAATGTTTAAGGAGCAAAAAATAAAGAGGATGGACAGCGAGGTCATATCATTTATCACCTGGGTCTTGCCCTTAGAGGTCACTCTAAGCCAGCTATTGTTCTGACAGGTCAGCACTACAGCCAGGGTGACTTGCTCTCCAAAGCTCTGCCTCCCTCCACTTGTCCCTAGGATGCTAGAGACGGAAAGTCAGCTGAAACTAGCCCAGATGGGAGGACTGTCTTTCATGGTTCCCTTACATTCATGCATGCATACAAAGTCAATTCAGTCTTGTGAATTGTCCCAAAGAATCATGTCACTCTGTAATAGTATGAGCTGTAGGCCACCAGGCTCCTCTGTCTATGGGATTTTCCAGGCAAGAATACTGGAATGCATTGCCATGCCCTCCTCTAGGGGATATTCCTGCCCCAGGGATTAAACCCTAGTCTCATGTTACATTGCTAGGTTCTTTACCACTAGCACCACCTGGGAAGCCCTCCCCTACACCCACGCATCTATAAATCATTCCTTTGTAACTAAACTCTCCTTGAATAATCTTATTCTGAATATGTCATTTTCCTGTTGAGACTCTGTCTAATATATGTTCCTCACACAAGCTCTGCTCTTATAGTGTACTATGAATTAATATTTTATGAACCTTGTAATTATTTTGTGAATAATCCAATGATATTGCATTGCACATTTTTACATTAAAAGCATTAATTATGTAGATGGAAATATTTCTTTTTAAATGCCTCATTTTTTGCATGACTGTTTTCATCTAAAAATAAAAGTGGTCCTGTGCTCTCTTAGTTTCCATGAGATCCTAATCTGCAAAACTTTTTCCAACAACAGTGACACATCACGATTCAGAAAATGGCCTTCGAGGTTAGATGCAAGTCCCAGCTCTCCTCCTTGCTAGCTGAATGACCTTGGGTTAGTCACTTTCTCTAGCAGCCATGGAGGCTCCAGTTGGTCCTTCTAAATTTGGATTTTCCCTTCTGATAATATTTCCCGTCTCAGTATCTGAGCCCAGTCCCTGTATTGAATTGTGGCTCCAGCTGGGACAGCACCCTACTACTGCAATATAACACACTAAGTCGTGTCTCTTTAAATTGACCTTCTCAGGGACTTCCCTGGTGATCTGGGACTTCCCTGGTAGCTCAGACGGTAAAGAATCCGCCTGCAATGTAGGAGGCCCAGGTTCGATCCCTGGGTAGGGAAGATCCCCTGGAGAAGGAAATGGCTACCCACTCCCGTATTCTGGCCTGGAGAATTCCATGGACAGAGTAGCCTGGCAGGCTACAGTCCATGGGGTTGCATGAGTCGGACAGACTTAGCGTCTGTGCATAGTCCCTGGTAGTCTAGTGGCTAAGACTCCACACTTCCAAAAAAGAGGACCCAGGTTCAATTCCTTCTCAGAGAACTAGATCCCACATCCTGCAGTGAAGATTCCGCGTGCCACAACTAAGACCCAGCGCAGTAAAATAAGTAGATAAAAATAAATTTTTATTTAGAATATATTAATTGAAGTTCTCAGCGCCAGGGAAAATCACACACACCCTCAGCTTCCATATTTGTTCTCTGGCACCTTTCCTTGCCAACCGACAGCAAACTGGATACACCTGAGGGAAGCAAAGTTGGAAACAGATTCCGGGGTGGGGGCAGGGGGCAGGCCGGCTGAAACAACAAAACGGGAGTTATTTTTGAAATGTTTCCTTTGCAAGCCCTCCCACTCACTGTAATATCTGGCTGAGGTGTGAGTGGCTGATTCCAGCAGGTATCAGTAACAGATGGAGCCGGCTAATTATGTCTCTTACATGTGAGTAGAAATAAAGGCGTTAATTGCNTACAGCTGAAACTCCAGTACTTTGTGCAAAGAGGTGACTCACTGGAAAAGACTCTGATGCTGGGAGGGATTGGGGGCAGGAGGAGAAGGGGACGACCGAGGATGAGATGGCTGGATGGCATCACTGACTCGATGGATGTGAGTCTGAGTGAGCTCCGGGAGTTGGTGATAGACAGGGAGACCTGGCATACTGTGATACATGGGGTCGCAAAGAGTCGGACACGACTGAGTGACTGAATTGAACTGAACTGCAGTAAGTGAAGTCGCTCAGTCATGTCCGACTCTACGACTCCATGGACTGCAGGCTACCAGGCTCCTCCGTCCATGGCATTTTCCAGGCAAGAGTACTGGAGTGGGTTACTATTTCCTTCTCCAGGGGATCTTCCTGACCCAGGGACTGAACCCAGGTCTCCCGCATTGTAGGCAGATGCTTTACTGTCTGAGCCACTAGGGAAGTCCTACAGGTAACTGATAGAGTGCAAATGTTTATTTTTGAATTTTAAATTTGTTTTCTGTGCTGGATTTCTTCCATTTCTGTGCTCCTGTAGATCTTATTTTCCCTTTTCCCTCTCATCTTGACTACAAAAGACTAAGCTATATAGACCTCATTACCCATACTCCTACCCAAGGCTGGGACTAGAATGAGGAGTGTGAGGAGCTGAGGGTATAAAATTTAAGGAAGCCCACGCTATCAGGGCTGTGCAAGTGTTCCAAGCCCAACTCTGCATTTTCACAACCTTGTGAGTGAGCGCAGTCTCAAATGTTGACCCCTTGATGCCTCACTTCCCTTACCTTAATCGCAACATTAGAAGTGAGTTCTGCCAATGAAGAGTCCTGGAAAGAAGTCAGAAAGAGGATGGAGACTTTCGTGGTGGCCCAGTGGTTGAGAATTCACCTTGCAATGCAGGGGACAAGAGTTCAATCCCTCATCAGGAAGCTAAGATCCCACATGCCATGGAGCAATTAAGCCCAAGCACCACAACTAGAGAGTTCATGCATTGCTGCGAATAGCCAAATAAATAATAAATACATATGTATATGATTTGGAAAAGGCAATGGCACCCCACTCCAGTATTCTTGCCTGGAGAATCCCATGCACGGAGGAGCCTGGTAGGCTGCAGTCCATGGGGTCGCCAAGAGTCAGACACGACTGAGTGACTTGACTTTCACTTTTCACTTTCACCCATTGGAGAAGGAAATGGCAACCCACTCCAGTGTTCTTGCCTGGAGAATCCCAGGGATGGGGGAGCTTTGTGGGCTGCCGTCTATGGGGTCACACAGAGTCAGTCATGACTGAAGTGACTTAGCAGCAGTAGCAGCAGCATGTATATGATTAATTCATCACCCATATTTCAATGTTTAAGGAGCAAAAAATAAAGAGGATGGACAGCGAGGTCATATCATTTATCACCTGGGTCTTGCCCTTAGAGGTCACTCTAAGCCAGCTATTGTTCTGACAGGTCAGCACTACAGCCAGGGTGACTTGCTCTCCAAAGCTCTGCCTCCCTCCACTTGTCCCTAGGATGCTAGAGACGGAAAGTCAGCTGAAACTAGCCCAGATGGGAGGACTGTCTTTCATGGTTCCCTTACATTCATGCATGCATACAAAGTCAATTCAGTCTTGTGAATTGTCCCAAAGAATCATGTCACTCTGTAATAGTATGAGCTGTAGGCCACCAGGCTCCTCTGTCTATGGGATTTTCCAGGCAAGAATACTGGAATGCATTGCCATGCCCTCCTCTAGGGGATATTCCTGCCCCAGGGATTAAACCCTAGTCTCATGTTACATTGCTAGGTTCTTTACCACTAGCACCACCTGGGAAGCCCTCCCCTACACCCACGCATCTATAAATCATTCCTTTGTAACTAAACTCTCCTTGAATAATCTTATTCTGAATATGTCATTTTCCTGTTGAGACTCTGTCTAATATATGTTCCTCACACAAGCTCTGCTCTTATAGTGTACTATGAATTAATATTTTATGAACCTTGTAATTATTTTGTGAATAATCCAATGATATTGCATTGCACATTTTTACATTAAAAGCATTAATTATGTAGATGGAAATATTTCTTTTTAAATGCCTCATTTTTTGCATGACTGTTTTCATCTAAAAATAAAAGTGGTCCTGTGCTCTCTTAGTTTCCATGAGATCCTAATCTGCAAAACTTTTTCCAACAACAGTGACACATCACGATTCAGAAAATGGCCTTCGAGGTTAGATGCAAGTCCCAGCTCTCCTCCTTGCTAGCTGAATGACCTTGGGTTAGTCACTTTCTCTAGCAGCCATGGAGGCTCCAGTTGGTCCTTCTAAATTTGGATTTTCCCTTCTGATAATATTTCCCGTCTCAGTATCTGAGCCCAGTCCCTGTATTGAATTGTGGCTCCAGCTGGGACAGCACCCTACTACTGCAATATAACACACTAAGTCGTGTCTCTTTAAATTGACCTTCTCAGGGACTTCCCTGGTGATCTGGGACTTCCCTGGTAGCTCAGACGGTAAAGAATCCGCCTGCAATGTAGGAGGCCCAGGTTCGATCCCTGGGTAGGGAAGATCCCCTGGAGAAGGAAATGGCTACCCACTCCCGTATTCTGGCCTGGAGAATTCCATGGACAGAGTAGCCTGGCAGGCTACAGTCCATGGGGTTGCATGAGTCGGACAGACTTAGCGTCTGTGCATAGTCCCTGGTAGTCTAGTGGCTAAGACTCCACACTTCCAAAAAAGAGGACCCAGGTTCAATTCCTTCTCAGAGAACTAGATCCCACATCCTGCAGTGAAGATTCCGCGTGCCACAACTAAGACCCAGCGCAGTAAAATAAGTAGATAAAAATAAATTTTTATTTAGAATATATTAATTGAAGTTCTCAGCGCCAGGGAAAATCACACACACCCTCAGCTTCCATATTTGTTCTCTGGCACCTTTCCTTGCCAACCGACAGCAAACTGGATACACCTGAGGGAAGCAAAGTTGGAAACAGATTCCGGGGTGGGGGCAGGGGGGAAGGCCGGCTGAAACAACAAAACGGGAGTTATTTTTGAAATGTTTCCTTTGCAAGCCCTCCCACTCACTGTAATATCTGGCTGAGGTGTGAGTGGCTGATTCCAGCAGGTATCAGTAACAGATGGAGCCGGCTAATTATGTCTCTTACATGTGAGTAGAAATAAAGGCGTTAATTGCTAATTGTACACGTCTCTCGCTTCCCCACCGCAGGGCATTGGAGCAGAGGCCACTTCCCAAACCAAACACAAACATGGCCTGTGCCTGTGGCTGAAGAAGAGAGTGGAAAGCAGTTGGAGAATGGCATCCCCGAGATGGCCAGCCCTTCTCTAGACCGGCAGTGAAGGAGCAGAGTCTTGAAATGAGAAGAGGTCATTTGCATCTCCCCGTGCCCCGGGGCCAATGAGGACCCAAACACTGAAGGCTCAGCTAATGAAAGCTCAGCATGGAGGTGGCAAAGTGCTGCTTCCCCACCAGGAAGTGACATCTGGTAATTGTAGCCAGTGTGCTTTGCAGGGAACTTAGCTCCTTGAGAATCCGTGTAGTACTGAGGGCTCTACACACCGGCTTGCATGCCCCCCTTGGTGGGATGCTGAAATTACTGCCATCTTGAATCTCCCTCCATCTTCTCAGCCTCAAGACCATATCCACTGGTAGTCCCAGGATTTTCATGTGCTGGTTGTCTCTTTCAGGGAGTCATCCTTGCCTTATTTTCAGTAGAGGAGATTTGGTGGGGTGGCCGGATCATACACCCCAGCGTGACAGAACTCGCCATTCTAGACACAATGATTGGCCCAGTAATGGTCATGTGGCGTGGGTTCAGCCAATCAGAAGTACTCCCAACACTTCGATTGAAACTCTTGAGAAGAAATGGTCTCTGGGGTTGCTATCCTTAGAGATACTGTAAGCCACTAGTGGCCCCAGTTTTGTTTTGTTTTTCCCCCCACCCCGAGTGCAGCAGATGCTGTCGATGCCTACATCATATTCCCTTGGCCCACTGGTGTTATCTACAGCTGTGATGGGTTGTCTCCCACCTCAAGCTTCTGAATCTTTCTCCTTCTCATCTGAAGGCTTTTCCTGGTACCCCAGCACCCATCTCTGTAAACCCGGAGTGTGAGAGAGCTGATACAGTCTTCTGCCAACGAAGACTGGAAAACAGCAGATAAACACCCTGGTGACCCCGCTTCTGGTGGTATGATCCTGAGCATGCCCCATATGGTCTCTATAAAAATCCCAGCACAACTTGCCCCCAGTGGTCACCTGCTCGCCTGTGCCCCTTTATTACCTTCTCTCCTGTCTCTCTCTTCTCACCTTCCCTGTGGCCTCACTTGTGCTTCCTCAGATTACTTCCTGTGTTAGTCCCACGCCTTGGAGAATCCACCTGCCCATGCAGGAGACGCAAGAGATGCAAGTTCAATTTCTGGGTCAGGAAGATCCCCTGGAGTAGGAAATGCAACCCACTCCAGTATTCTTGCCTGGGAAATTCCAAGGACACAGGAGCCTGTTGGGCTACAGTCCTTGGGATCACAAAAGAGTTTGACATGACTTGGTGACTGAACACACACACACACACACACACACACACACACACAAAACAGTTTATAGGAGAAAACAGAGCCAAAGGTCATCACTGAGCACCTAGATCCAGCCATTCCTGAGGTGCTAACCCTTTGAATGATGCTGTTAATTACAGTTTCACATTTTCCTTTTTTGTTTGCTGTTTTTATCTTTGTATCAGATATTTTTTTAGCTAATTAGCATTGGTTCTTGTCAATTGCAATAATAAGGATACTGACTGACTTGTGGATATCAATTATACCTAGTGTTGGTGTGAAATTCATTTTTCTTCCTTTGGAATTAGTAAGCCAACCATGGTGATGGTTGGCTTTCACAAGCTTTTTCTATGGCAAGCCTTGACTATCTCCCTCTCCTTACCCAGAATAGGATGGCAGAGATAGAACTAAAACCCGTCAGATTTGTGGTCCACTTTAGTCCCTCTGGGCTTCCCTTGTGGCTTAGCTGGTAAAGAAGCTGCCTGCAATGTGGGAGACCTGGGTTCAATCCCTGGGTTGGGAAGATCCCCTGGAGAAGGTAAAGGCTACCCACTCCAGTGTTCTGGCCTGGAGAATTCCATGGACTTTATAGTCCATAGGGTCACAAAGAGTCAGACACAACTGAGCGACTTCACTCAGTCCCTGTACTTGCACTGCTCCTGCCCAGAGTCCAATGCTTGGGTGCAGTAAATGCTGGTTGAATTGAATGAAATTACTTAAATGTGACTTACTATAAATTGTTACTGATCCTGCACATGTGGGCTACTGGCAAAGCTGCTAATTAATCCAACAATCATTCAAGGGCAATCATGTTTCATTAACGTGGGTTCTGGCCTCATTTCTAAAAGCACATTTAGATTGACAACTGTGGCCTAGCAGCTGGAGCAGACCCTTCTGGCCAGTGAAATGTGATGCTTCATGGAAACTCTACTCCCTGGCAATTTAGGAGGTTCAGTCAGTGCCCCTTTCCAACCAGCCTTCTCTACTCACAAAGAAAAATTCTGTGCCAAGATTTTTGTCTTTCTCAGCAGCTTGCTTATCTGAGTTCTCCCCAGCCAGCTTCTTCTGCAATTTTACAAAGGGAGGCATTAAGCCTTGTGTGTTTCCACTCTTCACCACCAACTGCAGAACCTGAAAGTAAAGTTCTGGGCAAAAGATGGACAAATACGCTTTGGACACAAAAGTTAATTATTTACAGTTCAAGATAAGTGATCTTTGCTTTTCAAAGGTAGAAGTGAACCTGAATAAGGAGTACAGGCATTTTAAAACTATTCTTGCCTTTTTTTCTATAAAATTAAAATACATAAAAGTTTTAAATACTGAAAAAAATAATTTCAGTCCATTCCAGTATTCTTGCCTGGAGAAGTCCATGAACAGAGAAGCCTGGAGGGCTACAGTCCATAGGATCGCAAAGAGCCAGACACGACTGAGTAACTAACACTGAATTCCTGTCACTGATAGTGACTTTTCCCTTATATTTTAAATATTCTTTTGGTCATTTCAATTATTTGAGCCATCTTGAACTGAAGATCTCACAAGAAACCATTTAAAAGCCCTGTTCACCAGTGAGTGGAATTTAGTTTCTTATCCATACTTCAATATGGGACCCATTCCTATTTCTAGGCACATGAATCATATGCAGACTTTCATTCCAGGAACTTCTTGATCTGTTCTTGGCTTCTTGCTGCCACTGAACAGAATAACTTCTCTCTCTTTCTTTTAAAGTATGTGCCACTAATAGTCCACTTATTAAGAAATAAGCATTTTTGCCCAGCAGGACTTATTCTGAGCTTCTTAATGACCAAGTATTTCCTGTTGGTTCAACTTGAAGCTCAGCCAACCTCCCTAAGTAGTCTATGACAGCTCATCTTTCAAGAGGCTTTTCTTGTCCCTTCCCCTAAAGTGATTTNTTCTGAGCTTCTTAATGACCAAGTATTTCCTGTTGGTTCAACTTGAAGCTCAGCCAACCTCCCTAAGTAGTCTATGACAGCTCATCTTTCAAGAGGCTTTTCTTGTCCCTTCCCCTAAAGTGATTTTACAGAATTCACTGCAGTTTTGGAATGTCAAATGTATTATGTGGACTGAAAATAACAAATATACAGGTAGTGAACACTATCTTTTCAGGAGAACACATTATCTTAGGTGGGCAAAGAGAGGAAGGGTCTCCCTGCCTTCCATGCAATCTTCCATTTTTTGAAACAAATACTTATTTAAGAACCTGCACTGTGACAAAAATTGTTCAGGACTCATGGGATAGGAATAAGAATCAGCATCTCCATCCCTGATTCATATTTGTCATGTCAGGATTTCTCACCAAGTGTTATAGATATTCTGAAGTTTAATCCCCTTAACCATCAGGGCAGCTAGGAAGGTCTTGAGGTGAGTATAAGCCTTTCAGCTGGGTCATCTTAAACACAAGCAGCCTCAAACATTTATCCCCATGTACTGTAAAAATCAGATCATTTTCCATGTTCCCTATGACATGGTAAGATTAAGAAATACTAGAGGAGTCAGAGAATTCGAGAGATGAAGCCAATTTTCTTTTCCCCCCAGGTTTATTGAAAAATGATTGACTTATGTCACTGTATAAGTTCAAAGCATAGAGCATGATGGTTTGATTTACCTATATTGTAAAATTATTAACCACAATAAGTTCAGCTAACACGCACCTTCTCATAGAGATACAATGAAAAGAAAAGAAAGAGGAAAGGAATGGAAAGGAAATGGCAACCCACTCCAGGGACAGAGGAGCCTGGTGGGCTGCAGTCCATGGGGTTGCAGAAGAGTTGGACACAACTTATCAGCTAAACAACGACGTGATGTCTGATCACAGGTAAACCATACAGTGTACAATGTTTACTTTGTCTTTTCCAGTGCAATTGGTTTTCCCTGGAATAAAATGATTTTCTGGTGTTTTTTTATTGGTTTAATTTTCTATTTAAGTGAAGTGAGTGAGTGAAGTCGCTCAGTTGTGTCCGACTCTTTGCGACCCCATGGACTGCAGCCCACCAGGCTCCTCCATCCATGGGATTCTCCAGGCAAGAGTACTGGAGTGGGGTGCCATTGCCTTCTCCAGGGGATCTTCCCAACTCGGGGATCAAACCCAGGTCTCCCGCATTCAAATCCAAACACTTTCCCAGTTTTGTAAATCTCTTTTCAAAATCTTCTGGTACATTGGGTGTTGTGTTAAGTGTTCTCAAAGAAATCACTCCTGAAGACTTCTCTAATGATGTGGGTCCCATGCTCTCTTGGCCTGAGTCCCCATTACTGTCACTCTCAGGATTCCTTCTGATTCTGCCTTGTATTGGACCTTCTGAATCTTGGACCCCATGAATGTATTTATTTTATTCAAAAGCCACATTTTTTGGTAAAGGACATTGTCCAGTAGNGAAGACTTCTCTAATGATGTGGGTCCCATGCTCTCTTGGCCTGAGTCCCCATTACTGTCACTCTCAGGATTCCTTCTGATTCTGCCTTGTATTGGACCTTCTGAATCTTGGACCCCATGAATGTATTTATTTTATTCAAAAGCCACATTTTTTGGTAAAGGACATTGTCCAGTAGTTTTCCAATAAAAGGAGTTTGGGAGATGAAAAAAAAAAAAAAGGAGGAAAGGAAAACAGAAAAAAAAATTTTTTAATCGTTCTGTTAATAACTGTTAGTACTTTTTTAAATTTCTCTTTTAGACCCTTATATTTATCTATCAGGTGAACAGTGCACTTAAAAATCATCATTGCGGGCTGGCTCATGTAGTTGTATGGCAGAAACCAATACAACATCGTAAAGCAAGTAGCCTCCATTTTAAAATAAATTTTAAAAAAACAATCATTGCCCAAAACTCTTAGTATTATTTAACAACTTTCCCATATCTTTTGTAGCAGTGTTAGCTAAATGCTTCATGTCATACATTACATCCCTAGTACTTACTTATTATTTGAAGTTTATACCTTTTGATCACCTTCACGCATTTTTTTTTTCACTCTTGATTTCCTGTCTCTGGCACCCACCAATCTGTTTGCTGTATATATGAGTTCAGGATTTCTAATTTGTTTTGCTTTACGATTCCACATATAAGTGAGATCGTATGGTATTTGTCTTTCTCTATCTGACTTACTTCACTTAACATAATACCCTCAAGGTCTATCCATTACTGAATAATGACAACTTTTATGAGTACTTACTATGCATTCGGGCTTCCCTGGTGGCTCAGATGGTGAAGAATCCACCTGCAATGCGGGAGACCTGGGTTGGGAAGATACTCTGGAGGAGGGTATGGCAACCCACTCCAGTATTCTTGCCTGGAGCATCCCCATGGGCAGAGGAGCCTGGCAAGCTACAGCCCGTGGGGTCACCAAGAGTCAGACACGACTGAGCGAATAAGAACAGCACAGTACACATTCCCTTTTCTTTTTTAAAATTTATTTTTGGCTGCACTAGGCCTTAATTGCTTTTGTGCAGGCTTTCTCTAGTTCAGAGCAGGGGCTACTATTTATGGTTCATGAGCTTCTCATTGCAGTGGCCTCTACTGTTGAAACGCATGGACTCTAGGCACACGGGCTCAGTAGTTGTGGCCCATGGGCTTAGTTGCTCCGAGGCATGTGAGATCTTCCCAGACCAGGGATCAAACCTGTGCCCCTGCATTGGTCGGTGTATTCTTATCCACTGCGTCACCAGGGAAGTCCCGTATTCATTTCCACTCTAAGGACTTTACACATATTACCTCCTGTTCTCCTCATAGCAACCCTGCTGCTGCTGCTGAGTCGCTTCAGTCGTGTCCGACTCTGTGCGACCCCATAGAGGGCAGCCCACCAGGCTCCCCCATCCCTGGGATTCTCTAGGCAAGAATACTGGAGTGGGTTGCCATTTCCTTCTCCAATGCATGAAAGTGAAAAGTGAAAGTGAAGTCACTCAGCCATGTCTGACTCTTAGGGACCCCATGGACTGCAGCCTACCAGGCTCCTCCGTCCTTGGGATTTTCCAGGCAAGAGTCCTGGAGTAGGGTGCCATTGTCTTCTCCACATATAAGTTGCATAATGTTATTCTCATTTTTCAGACAAGGAAGCTGAGACAAAGGTTAAGTAACTTTCTCAAGTTTACACAGCTAATAAATGACAGCTGGGATTCAAAGTCAGACTTTCTGGTCCTAGACCTGTGCTCCTTATCACCCCACTGTACTGCTTCTGCAAGATTTAATCATAGTGCCTGACGGTAAATTCTGTAACTTACTCATGCCTAAAACGCTATGAGTACACAGAGGAGGGCCTAAGCATCTCTTCCTGGGAGAACTGAAAACTTTACCATAACATCCTAAATGTTGGCTGACAGAACTTGACACCGAACAACATTTATTGGATTTCAAAACAAGACTTTGGAAAACACAGAATTAAGTTTTTTCTCTAATTAAGGGCCACTGTGATGTAATTATAACATGAATCAGACTAACTTAAATGTAAATAACAGCAGGACCACAATGCCAGGAGCTATGAAATCAAAATGTCGACACAAACCTTTCTTGAACAAAAGCTTAGAATCCTGATATTCAAACCACGTACTTCTTTCTGTCCTCATGTGGTATGTGTGTGTTGTTGACCTTCGGTGTGAAGTTTTGTCTGCATTTAATGTTTGGATTTCTGAGACATGATTTGATCGATTTTTGTACTAATCTATTCCCAAGTACTTATCAGAAATTTCGGTCAGGATTTGGCGAATTTTAAGATTAGGAAATATCCTGCCTCGTTTTCTTATTGGACTCGTCTCTTCTTCACTGCCACTTACAATAATTTCCTGACATGAACAAGTGACCCATTTGCTTGAAAACCTTCAGGAGTCCCACACCACTCACAGGGAAAGTCCAAGCTCAATTCTTTATTCCAAGGGGAGAAGAACTAACATGATCCTGGTTATCTTTCCAGCCTGGTTTGCCATCATCTGCACTGACAAATCCTAGCCTTCAGCCACACCGCATTTTCCTCCTCTTCCCACATTACAGCCTCCATTCTTACAAGTTTCTACAGCTTTTTATGTTATCTGTTCTGCTCGGTGTCTTTCCCCTGCAGATCCAATTGAATAACACCTATTGCCTATTCTTACATCAATACAAAGCTCGAAAGAGAAGCCTTTCATGATCCTTTGTACTCCAAGTCTTGAACAGTTAGTTAGTTAATTGAGCCGCTCACTCATGTCCGACTCTTTGCGACCCCATGGACTGTAGTCCACCAGGCTCCTCCGTCCATGGGATTCTCCAGGCAAGAATACTGGAGTGGGTTGCCATTTCCTTCTTCAGGGGATCTTCCTGACCCAGGGATCGAACCCAGGTTTCCCGCATTAGAGGCAGACACTTTAACCTCTTAGCCACCAGGGAAGAGCTTTGAGCAAGTTTTTGTTAAATATTTCTCTATGCTTCTTTGCACAGTGTATCTATATCTTATCTATCTATTTATCTGTAAATATATATGTATCTATATTTCTATTTTAAAAGATAGATGATAGATCTGCATAGAGATCTACATATGTATATATCCATAGATATAGATAGATGGATAGATATATAGATAATCGATAGATAGACATTGACAAACTTTTAGGATACTGTGGGCTTCTCTGGTGGCTCAGCTGGTAAAGAAGCCGCCTGAAATGCAGGAGACCTGGGTTTGATGCCTGAGTTGGGAAGATCCCCTGGAGAAGGGAAAGGCCACCCACTCCAGTATTCTGGCCTGGAGAATTCCATGGACTGTAGAGTCCATGGGGCGGCAAAGAGTCAGACACGACTGAACGACTTTCACTTTAGAATACTGTATTTGCATGATTCTGAATTCTTCCTGGAAAGAGCTTCCCACAAATGCATCATCTCTTAGCACAGGGATTGATATGGAGAAGACATCGATGTTTGTTGAATTAACATTTCTAAGAAAGTGTGGCAGGAGGAGAAAAAAAATAAAAAATTGTTTTCAAACTTTTTTTAAAAAAAGGAAGTTTGAGACCTGAGTATCACAGGAGGAGGAGAACTAAAATATAAACTAAGAAGAATTTCCTAAAAGCATGAACAGTGAGCTGTCCAACTGAGAGAGCCTGTGAAAAGCAGAGAGAGGAGAACTTATATTACTAATCTTAATGCAAGCCTAGGGCAAAATAAGGAAGATTGCTTGGATGTCGGAGAGAAGGTGCAATTCTAGTAAAAGTGAAAGAAATCTGGCTTTGAAACAAGGGATCCAGAGTGAAAGAAGAATTAAAATATTTATAAGAATAAAAGCAAATGTTGTATTATACACTAACAAACAGGCCATACAGCCTCTGAGCACATCTCCAAGGCAAGGCTTCTGAAATTCTCTCTGAAGAGGCAGAGTGTATACATGTACGGCTTGATAGGCCATCTCTCTTCCCAACAAAACTGGAAAGTCTCCTTTATCACAGCACATATTTGTCCTTGCTGTATCCAGCAAAGTCTTTTTCTGCCGAGCTTAAAAAAGAAAAAAAAGAATGAAAAGAAAGAAAGGGGGAAAAAATAGGAAAGAGAAATCCTATTTAACCAACTTGCAGAGGTTATCTCCTGATAATTGAGCTTGGAACGAGGCAAGCTGCCTTCTCTTTGCCAAGGTCATGCATGACTCTTGGCTAGGTATCAGGCAAGGGGCAGGAGTGCAACGCAGGGTAAGTGGCTTTCCTCAATCATGGCTTCTTCAGAGCCATTTTAAAGAGAACGCTTTCCTTGTGGAATGCTTAATAATCTTTGCAGCCAAGGGGATGACAGCTAAGATTACAAACTCAGAANACCTCCTGTTCTCCTCATAGCAACCCTGCTGCTGCTGCTGAGTCGCTTCAGTCGTGTCCGACTCTGTGCGACCCCATAGAGGGCAGCCCACCAGGCTCCCCCATCCCTGGGATTCTCTAGGCAAGAATACTGGAGTGGGTTGCCATTTCCTTCTCCAATGCATGAAAGTGAAAAGTGAAAGTGAAGTCACTCAGTCATGTCTGACTCTTAGGGACCCCATGGACTGCAGCCTACCAGGCTCCTCCGTCCTTGGGATTTTCCAGGCAAGAGTCCTGGAGTAGGGTGCCATTGTCTTCTCCACATATAAGTTGCATAATGTTATTCTCATTTTTCAGACAAGGAAGCTGAGACAAAGGTTAAGTAACTTTCTCAAGTTTACACAGCTAATAAATGACAGCTGGGATTCAAAGTCAGACTTTCTGGTCCTAGACCTGTGCTCCTTATCACCCCACTGTACTGCTTCTGCAAGATTTAATCATAGTGCCTGACGGTAAATTCTGTAACTTACTCATGCCTAAAACGCTATGAGTACACAGAGGAGGGCCTAAGCATCTCTTCCTGGGAGAACTGAAAACTTTACCATAACATCCTAAATGTTGGCTGACAGAACTTGACACCGAACAACATTTATTGGATTTCAAAACAAGACTTTGGAAAACACAGAATTAAGTTTTTTCTCTAATTAAGGGCCACTGTGATGTAATTATAACATGAATCAGACTAACTTAAATGTAAATAACAGCAGGACCACAATGCCAGGAGCTATGAAATCAAAATGTCGACACAAACCTTTCTTGAACAAAAGCTTAGAATCCTGATATTCAAACCACGTACTTCTTTCTGTCCTCATGTGGTATGTGTGTGTTGTTGACCTTCGGTGTGAAGTTTTGTCTGCATTTAATGTTTGGATTTCTGAGACATGATTTGATCGATTTTTGTACTAATCTATTCCCAAGTACTTATCAGAAATTTCGGTCAGGATTTGGCGAATTTTAAGATTAGGAAATATCCTGCCTCGTTTTCTTATTGGACTCGTCTCTTCTTCACTGCCACTTACAATAATTTCCTGACATGAACAAGTGACCCATTTGCTTGAAAACCTTCAGGAGTCCCACACCACTCACAGGGAAAGTCCAAGCTCAATTCTTTATTCCAAGGGGAGAAGAACTAACATGATCCTGGTTATCTTTCCAGCCTGGTTTGCCATCATCTGCACTGACAAATCCTAGCCTTCAGCCACACCGCATTTTCCTCCTCTTCCCACATTACAGCCTCCATTCTTACAAGTTTCTACAGCTTTTTATGTTATCTGTTCTGCTCGGTGTCTTTCCCCTGCAGATCCAATTGAATAACACCTATTGCCTATTCTTACATCAATACAAAGCTCGAAAGAGAAGCCTTTCATGATCCTTTGCACTCCAAGTCTTGAACAGTTAGTTAGTTAATTGAGCCGCTCACTCATGTCCGACTCTTTGCGACCCCATGGACTGTAGTCCACCAGGCTCCTCCGTCCATGGGATTCTCCAGGCAAGAATACTGGAGTGGGTTGCCATTTCCTTCTTCAGGGGATCTTCCTGACCCAGGGATCGAACCCAGGTTTCCCGCATTAGAGGCAGACACTTTAACCTCTTAGCCACCAGGGAAGAGCTTTGAGCAAGTTTTTGTTAAATATTTCTCTATGCTTCTTTGCACAGTGTATCTATATCTTATCTATCTATTTATCTGTAAATATATATGTATCTATATTTCTATTTTAAAAGATAGATGATAGATCTGCATAGAGATCTACATATGTATATATCCATAGATATAGATAGATGGATAGATATATAGATAATCGATAGATAGACATTGACAAACTTTTAGGATACTGTGGGCTTCTCTGGTGGCTCAGCTGGTAAAGAAGCCGCCTGAAATGCAGGAGACCTGGGTTTGATGCCTGAGTTGGGAAGATCCCCTGGAGAAGGGAAAGGCCACCCACTCCAGTATTCTGGCCTGGAGAATTCCATGGACTGTAGAGTCCATGGGGCGGCAAAGAGTCAGACACGACTGAACGACTTTCACTTTAGAATACTGTATTTGCATGATTCTGAATTCTTCCTGGAAAGAGCTTCCCACAAATGCATCATCTCTTAGCACAGGGATTGATATGGAGAAGACATCGATGTTTGTTGAATTAACATTTCTAAGAAAGTGTGGCAGGAGGAGAAAAAAAATAAAAAATTGTTTTCAAACTTTTTTTAAAAAAAGGAAGTTTGAGACCTGAGTATCACAGGAGGAGGAGAACTAAAATATAAACTAAGAAGAATTTCCTAAAAGCATGAACAGTGAGCTGTCCAACTGAGAGAGCCTGTGAAAAGCAGAGAGAGGAGAACTTATATTACTAATCTTAATGCAAGCCTAGGGCAAAATAAGGAAGATTGCTTGGATGTCGGAGAGAAGGTGCAATTCTAGTAAAAGTGAAAGAAATCTGGCTTTGAAACAAGGGATCCAGAGTGAAAGAAGAATTAAAATATTTATAAGAATAAAAGCAAATGTTGTATTATACACTAACAAACAGGCCATACAGCCTCTGAGCACATCTCCAAGGCAAGGCTTCTGAAATTCTCTCTGAAGAGGCAGAGTGTATACATGTACGGCTTGATAGGCCATCTCTCTTCCCAACAAAACTGGAAAGTCTCCTTTATCACAGCACATATTTGTCCTTGCTGTATCCAGCAAAGTCTTTTTCTGCCGAGCTTAAAAAAGAAAAAAAAGAATGAAAAGAAAGAAAGGGGGAAAAAATAGGAAAGAGAAATCCTATTTAACCAACTTGCAGAGGTTATCTCCTGATAATTGAGCTTGGAACGAGGCAAGCTGCCTTCTCTTTGCCAAGGTCATGCATGACTCTTGGCTAGGTATCAGGCAAGGGGCAGGAGTGCAACGCAGGGTAAGTGGCTTTCCTCAATCATGGCTTCTTCAGAGCCATTTTAAAGAGAACGCTTTCCTTGTGGAATGCTTAATAATCTTTGCAGCCAAGGGGATGACAGCTAAGATTACAAACTCAGAAAAGAATCCAAGAAAAACCAGCCTGCTTCAGCCCCGGTGATTCTGTAGCCATTAATCGCAGAGACATCACCTGGGGGAGGCTGGTGCTCGACACAACGAAAAGAGAAAACCAGGCCCTAGAGTCCTTTATTGGAGAGCTGGGTGCGTACAAATGAGGCAGATCTGGGGTAAAATTGCAGAAGAACCAGCCCAGTGATCTGGTAGCTTCCATACTGCATTGTTCTCCTTCCCCCCACCCATTCACAGGTGGGTTGTCGTGAAAAGAAGAAATATAATGTTCCTTCAATGTTTACCAAAAGCGCTAGGGACTTTGATATATTTTATTTCATTTTATTCTCACAATAAGCCCTGTCAGATAGGCATGATTATCTTCATTTTCTAGTTGAGAAAATTAAGTCTCCGAAAAGCTATCTTCTCAAGGCTGTGCAACTAGGAAGGAGAGGGGCTGGTTTGAACATAGACTTCCTCATGGTAAGAAATATTTCTTCTCTATTTATGTTATATTGTCTAGATCCTGAGTTGGATAATAGGGATAGAGGCAAAAAATAAAAAAGATACCATTTTTAAGCCTCAGGGAACTTAACAGTCTGGAAGAGAAACAGGCATATGAAGAATTACATTGCAATGTAGTAGACCAAGTTAAAATTGAAACTCGGTACTAAGTACAAAAAAATAAGCCAACCTTCTGGGAGTGGGATCGTGAAATGATACCGAAATGAGATGACTCCTAAGATGTCTCCATCTTACTGTTAAGTTCTAACCTAAAATGCTGGATCTTTCCATCAAGAGAATGTGAGTACAGAAGAAAGTGAACACATCTAACATTTATTGAGCACTTACTCTGAACAGAGAAAGAAATGCCTGGATGTCATCCTATGTAAGTTGGACCCCTGGTCTTCCTTATGGAAGAGAAATAAGAGAAAATGCCACCGTGTGCACCATGTCTTAGCATTGATAAGGATAAATTAGGATAATTAAATCGTTTCGAAATTCCACCAGGAGGACTTCCCTGTTGATGCAGTGGCTAAGAATCCGCCTGCCAGTGGAGGGGATGTGGGCTCAATCCCTGGTCTGGGAAGATTCCACATGCTACAGAGCAACTAAGCCCACGTGCCACAACTATTGAGCTGCCCTCTAGAGCCCGCGAGGCACGACTACTGAGCCTACGCGCTGCAACTACTAACGCCCACACACCTAGAGCTTGCGCTCTGCAGTTAAAAGAAGCGGGTACATTGCAACGAAGAGTAACTCCCACTGGCCACAACTAGAGAAAGGCTACCCACAGCAACAAAGGCCCAGTCCAACCAAAAATGAAAGCAAATAACTAAATAAATATTTTCTACATTAAAAAATACTAATAACACCAGGCATTCCACTAGGACATTAAAGACAGAAAGGGTACTTTAAGGGAGTTTGGGAGATTGTTGTAAGCTGACGACCACTCAAGAAAAGAAGAATCCAGTAGCCTAGCAACCATCAACACTACCCTGAAGAAGACCAGGAAATTTCAACCACTAGGGACACTCAAGCCACAAACTCTCCTAGTTATAAAATACAAGACAATAGAAATGGGGCCTGAATCTCATTATATGAAGTCAAGGGATTAAGGAGTCTTGAAGAATAGCATTTCTACACATAGCCAAGGTAGGAATATAGGTAAAGGGGGAAAGAAACTAGGTGAAAGAGGCCATTATACCAAAACCTGAGATGAATTACCATATTTTATTGTTATCATCCTGCTAATATATGCATGATTTAAACAGTGCTGTGACAGTCCTGGTTAGACCATTCAGAGTCAAAGGAGGAATTAATGATGTAAGCCTAGACAACTGCCCAAAAATGAGGGGAAAACGTGGTGTCCTCCCCTCTCCACTTCTTCTTTGATTATGAAAGTGTTGTCCACTTTGTTCCTGGGGCTGTGGTCCCTTGCTGGCCCACCTGTATCTGTCATGAGTATCCTATGCTAATAAACTCACTCACTGCCTGACACTGTCTCACACTGAATTCTTTCTGTGTCCAGTCTAAGAACCTGAGCTTCAGTAAATCCTGACACCAAGTGAACAGTTTCCATTAAGAACCAGCAGGATTGAGCCCCCTCCTAAATCAGGGATTGTGGGTTCACGTCCCAGTGTAAGGTGGCCCTGGGTTCGAGTCACATCTGAGAAGCAGTGTGGTTTCAGAATGACCACACCTACTAGGACCTGATCAAATGTATGCATACTAAAGATTATCAGGACATCCACTCTTTTCTAAAGGCGGGAGAACACGGGAAAAACCAGGACTGGGGTAGACCTACCATCTCCTAAAGTAACCCCCAAAATGGAAAGTTTCTATTGTTTGGGAAGTGATAGCTATTAGGGTAGCTATTAGCTATCCTATAGCTGTTAGGATAGCTATTATGTTGAGAAATGTGAAAATTAAGAGATGGTGTCAGAGGACAAAGTTTCAGCAGTAAAGTAAGACCAGTGAATCCCATGGCCTCTGGCAGGTCTCCAAAGTCTTTCTTCCTGAGGAATAATGACCTCAGATGTGTCCCTTGCTACCTGTGAAGGCAACAGTGCAAGCCTCTCTCGTTCAAGGTTTCGTCCCAATAACTAACAGAAAGAGCAGGAGATGAACGGGATAGACTGGAACACTCCCTCACCAGCTGAACCTCAACTCCAGCTGAACTTTGCCCAGCTGCTGTGACCTCTGTGCCTGGTTTACTTCCTGACCTTTCTCCCACTAAATCCCTCCCCTCAGCCCAGGCTGGAGCTGCATGGAGTCTGGAGTGAAGTGATCATTTCCCAGTGTTATTACTTATGGGCTGTGTGACCGCAGAAACTTATTCAGCCTCTTTGAGCCTATGTGTCCTCATTTAGAAAAGGAAATTATTTCAGCTAGCCTCTTTTGCATCATTAATAAATTACACCAAAACACAGCAGCTAAAAAAAAACAAACCCACACAGCCATTTTGGGACTTCTCTGGTGGTCCAGTGGTTAATGAACCCATCTTATAATGCAGGGGACACGGGTTCCATCCTTGGTTGGGTAACTAAGATCCCACATGCCGTAGAACAACCAAGCCCACACACCACAACTGCTGAGCCCACAGTGTGGCCACTAGGGAGTCTGTGCACTGCGGTGAAAGATCCCAAGGGGCACAAGGAAGACCCAAGGCAGCCAAATAAATAAATGCTCTTAAAAAAAAAACCTTCTTAACTCATGGTTATAGGTTGGTAATTGGGGTTAAATTGATCTGGGCAATTCTGGTCTGAGAGGTACTCACTCATGCATCCGGGGTCAGCTGCCAGCTTTTTGAAATTGGCTGGTGGTCAGGTAGGACAGCAGGAGCCACTGATCTATGAATGTCTCATCACGTAGCAGCCTGGCCTGGGCTTGTTCACATGGCAGCTCAAGTTTCCAAGAGGAGCAAAAAGGCAAGTCCTGAGGCATCATCACTTCTCAGGTTTCTGCTTGCACCCAGGCTATTAGTGACCATTCGTGGAAAAGTCACATGACCAAACCCAGAACCGGTGTGGGAGGGTGCTACCCAAAATCATGAGTATGGGGCAAACATACAAAAATCATGAGGTCTAAACCCACGGGGGCCACCTCTGAAATCAATCTACTTCCAGGATAATTATAGGACATTTGAAAGGAATAAATAACACAAGGCAAGACAAAAAATTAATCACGTTTCTGGTACATAGTAAAGGCTCAGTGAAGGCTTTTTTCTATCATTGCTGCTGTTGCTGGGGTGGCAGAGGGGTGGTGAGAAATACTGCTCAAATTTTTGTAAACAAGAGAAGATTTCCATTCTGAATTACGAAAGGAAGGAATTTTAAAAGAATAATTCCCTATCCTCTTAATACCCTCACTCCTTCCCAAGGAAGGAGGAGTGATTCATCTAGTGGTGAGCTTCATTTCTCTGATGGGTGGTTCTCAGATGTCATGGCCTGAAAAGGGAATCATAAACCCTGCTTGCCTCGTAGATTAACTGAAATGACATATGTAAGCGTGATTCGTAAAGTGTCAATCATGATATTAATACAAAGTGAGGTGTAAATGCACCACGGCAACATGGCATAATAATCCCAATTACCATTTGTTGAGTGTTTACTACGTTCAAGACTTTTACAGGCATCATTTTGTTTTATCTTCCTGATCATCTTGGCTAAAATACGTCTTCCTTTAACCTTAATTTATGACATAATTGAGCCTCAGAGAGCAACTTGCCCAAAGTCACACAGCTGGCAAATGGTTAAGCCAAGTTTCAAATTAATTTTGCCATCATCACCACCTCCCTCCCACCCACCATAGACACACACACACACACACACACACACACACACACACACACAGAGTCAATGTCTGCAGACATTTTCTCATCACAACTGGCAAGAAGGTAGAGATACCTAGTGAATGGAGGCCAGGGATGCTGCTTAACATCCTACAATTACAGAGCAGCCCCCACAGTGAAGAATTACCTAACTCAACATGCCAGTACTGAAGAGGTCAAGAAACTCTGCTTTAATTCCTATTAGTGATAGAGGATAGTTTGACAATGAAATTAGTAGACTCCTAAACTACATTGCTTGACTCCTGTTACTGTGTGATGCTGAGCAAGACATTTAACAACCCCATGCTTCAGTTCCTCACCTCTGCAACAGGGTTAACAAGAGTTCCCACATCATAGGAGTATTGTGAAGATGAACTAAGTTACACATGTACTTGGGATAGTGCTTGACATTTAGCAAAAGCTCGATAAATATTCACCATTGGTGGATTAAAAAGCCGTGTGCATTGTAACCTCTCTCTCCGGCCCATCTCTTCCCAACCCTGCTCACACTTCATGCTCATGATGACTGAGGACTCTGAAGTCAGACAGCTTGGATTTCCTGGTCTATATCCTGACTGTTAATTTGATGGCTTAGGAAGTGGGATTCTAAGTGGTCAAGATCAGATAAGGTACACTTTCTTCAAATAAACTTATGAAACTGGTGCTGTTTCACAGATGAAATTTTGGAGGGTTCATTCATTTGCCCAAAGATCCAGCCAATAAGTTGAGAGTCAGGATTCAAAGCAGACCCTAAAGCTGGTACCTGCCACCTCTTAAGCAGCTGCCACCGAAAGCTTTCAGTGCCATCACCAGTGGATTTAGAGTCAAGCCCTGCCTCTCCATCTACAGAGAGAACGAATCTGTAGGCGTAAGTCAAAGGCGGTGCTGTCACTTAGTAGTAAGAACTTGAGAAAATAATATAGTCTCTCTGAGTTGTCCTATATAAAAAGATCTCAACTTTGTTGATTGTTGATATCAAGCACTATTTAAAGACTTTGAGGAGATTTCAGAAAGTAGATGTCCCCTTAGAATGCCTTAGAAAATCCATCTGTGAAGCTAGATTTAGTGGCTTTGAATAAAGTATAAATGGTCATTTAGCAATCCTTGAAATTCCTCCATTTCTAGTCTGACCTTGCCCAGTTATGGGGGTTTATGGACCAGGGTTGATGGCCAGGCATGTATCTGAAAAATGCCATATGGCTACCCACGGACCATTCAACTGTGTCTGGGTCATAGCACACAAACGTGAGAGGAGAGGAAAGGTTATTTAATAGGACTATTGCACTCTCAACTTTACCGGTTCAATAACTTCCTCAGCATTCTCAAGAAACTAATATTCCCCAGCTTGCTCTCCTCACTGAACTTTTTCGGTAGCTCTGACCTCTTAGCTGTTTCTTGGAGACTGCAGGTGAACCTCACTTATTCCTCCCATCTTCCCTGTGAGCCTGTAAATTCTCCTTGATTCCCCAGAACTGTGCAACTATAGATGAAGCACTGCTCTCAAAGTAAGAATTTCTAGGTGTGAATGGGCCCTGATGGGGTAACTCTGGAAAAACGACTAAAATTCTCCGAGCAGTGGTTCCCTCATTCATAAAGCAGAAACTAATAATATCAGTGTCAAGAGCAATTGGAGAATAAAATTGGTTTAGTTATTGTCAAAGTGCTTTATAATGTGTATAATGTATAATATGCTATGATTATTTCTTACGTAGGTATTGCTTTTGCTGTCATTTATTAAGCCTTTCTGATATACCATGAACTGGGAAAGAACTTACATGCATTAGCTCATTTATTCTTCACAAACAATCCTACCACATAAGACCCACTGTTGGCCCCATTTTAGGGCTAAAGAAAGCAAGGATGGAAGAGGTTGAATAATTTCTCCAAGTCAGTAAATGTCAGGACCAGTACTTGAACCTGGTCTCTCATAGTTCAAGTATCTGCTCTTACACTATGCTACAGAGTCTCTGGTTCTCTCCAAAACAGAATAAAAGGGGGGAAAAAATGGAGGGAACCAAAGTTACTGGCACTGAGACAATTGTTCTTTCTTTTGGGCTTTAGGAAAACAATATGTGGTGAAGTAAACAGACAATGTATACAGACCACTGAGTTGCAAAAGTGTTTATAATCCTCATGACAGCTTTATAAGATAAACATCCTTTTTTGACAGCTGGCTCAGGGATTTAAGAGATGTGTCTCCATATCATAGAACTAGTAAATACAGGAACCAAGACTTGGACCCAAGTTTTCTGGGACAAATTCCTACCATCTTTCCACTATTCCAGGATAAATTGAAGCTTGGTGCAGCTGTTTGCCAGTTGTGTGACATTGGACAAGTTACTTAAGCTCTCTGAGGCTCAATTACCTCAGAGTTAGAGGGAAGACATGGGCTTCCCCTGGTGGCTCAGTGGTAATGAATCCGCCTACAATGCAGCAGACTTAGGTTCAATCTCTGGATCAGGAAAAGCCCCTGGAGGGGGAAAATGGCAACCCACTACAGTGTTCTTTTTTTTTTTTTTACTTTATTTTACTTTACAATATTCTGTTGGCATTGCCATACATCGACATGAATCCACCACAGGTGTACATGAGCTCCCAATCCTGAATCCCTCTCCCACCTCCCACCCCACAACGTCTCTCTGGATCATCCCCGTGCACCAGCCCCAAGCATCCTGCATCCTGCATCGAACATAGANAATAGTGCTGAAATGAACAGTGGGATTCATACATCTCTTTTAATTTTGGGTTCCTCAGGGTATAGAAATAGGAGTGGGATTGCTGGGTCAATGGTGATTTTATTCCTAGTTTTTTTTTGTTCTTGTTGTTTGTTTTTTTAAGGAAACTCCTTACAGTCTTCCATAGTGGTGAAAGGATAACAGGCAGAAAGTACAGGGGTCTCCAAACGGAGGAAATAGGCTGCAAGTGTCAGCCATTTTTTATCTCTCTCTTAAGCGGCAGGAGGAAACAAACTAGTGTTACTTTTTTTTCCCCCTTCTCTATACAAATTTAAAAAGAGATTTCTCTTAAAATTCTGTGTTGCCATAATGACACCTGGCTCCACCTGAACTTAACTTTTCTCAAACCTTGAGTTAATCAATTCATTTTTCTTATGGATATGCTTGTCTTAAGCTATGTTAAAGTGCTATGTATTTACCCCAGATTCTGTCTTCAAGTCAGTTCCACCTAAAGGTTCAGAACCTTCTTGACAAACCAGTATGTTAAACGCATACATTGTTCTCCTAATCTATGTTAATGAAACTGTATATCTGTATGGAAATCTGGCTTTTCTTAAGAGTTATGTTAATCACTTTATGGCACAGGATGACTCACCTGATTCCAAGATTATCTCAAAATGCATCTTTTGGGTGAGAGGCCTGGTGCCATTCTCTGAGTTTTGAGACATTTCCTTTCTTTAATTAGCAGACTGCTAGTAGCTACATTAACATCTAGCTAAAGACTAGCAGGGGGTACTCCCTTCTGATGTCTATGTCAGAAGCTTTCTCTATCTCTTCTATACTTTAGTAAATCTTTATTACACAAAAGCACTGAGCGATCAAGCCTCGTCTTTGGTCTCGGATTGAATTCTTCTCCTCCAGAGGCCAAGAATCCTGGCATCTTTCATGATTCAGCAACAACCTTTCAGTGGCTGCATCAATATTCATTTGTACCAACAGTGCAAGAGGGTTCCCCTTTCTCCATGCCCTTTCCAGCATTTATTGCTTGTAAAGTTTCTGACGGTAGCCATTCTGACTGGTATGAGCTAATTCTCATTGTAGTTTTGATTTGCATTTCTGTAATAGTGAGTGATGTTGAGCATCTTTTCATGTGTTCATTAGCCATCTATATGTCTTTTATGGAGAAATGTCTGTTTAGGTCTTTTTCCCACATTTTGATTGCATTGTATGATTTTCTGGTATTGAGTTATATGAGTTGCTTGCATATTTTGGAAATTAATCTTTTGTAAATTGTTTCTTTGCTGTTGTTTCTCCAATTCTGAGAGCTGTCTTTTCACCATGTTTATAGTTTCCTTTGCTGTGTAAAAGCTTTTAAGTTTAATTAGGTTCCACTTATTTATTTATTTAATTTTTAATTTCCATTACTCTAGGAGATGGGTCAGAGGATCTTGCTTTGATTTTTGTCATCAAGTTGCCAGTCCATTCTGAAGGAGATCAACCCTGGGCTTTCTTTGGAAGGAATGATGCTGAAGCTGAAACTCCNTGTGTAAAAGCTTTTAAGTTTAATTAGGTTCCACTTATTTATTTATTTAATTTTTAATTTCCATTACTCTAGGAGATGGGTCAGAGGATCTTGCTTTGATTTTTGTCATCAAGTTGCCAGTCCATTCTGAAGGAGATCAACCCTGGGCTTTCTTTGGAAGGAATGATGCTGAAGCTGAAACTCCAGTACTTTGGCCACCTCATGAGAAGAGTTGACTCACTGGAAAAGACTCTGATGCTGGGAGATGTGTATAAGAGACAGCAGAATCACTTGCATGTACTACTAAATCCAATCTACAGATTCAATGTGATTTTTATAAAATTAATGATGGCAGTTTTCACAGAACGAGAGCAAAAAATTTCAAAATTCATAAGGAAACACAAAAGACCCTGAATAACCAAAGCAATCTTGAGAAAGAAAAATGGAGCTGGAGGAATCAACTTTCCTGACTTCAGGCTATACTAAAATCTACAGCTATTAAGATAGTATAGCACTGGCACAAAAACAGAAATATAGACCAGTAGAACAAGATAGAAATCCCAGAGATAAACCCATGCAACTATGCGTACTTTATTTTTGACAAAGGAAGCAGGAACATATAATGGGGCAAAGGGAGCCTCTTCAATAAGTGGTCCTGGGAAAACTGGATAGCTATGTGTAAAAGAATGAAATTAGAACACTTTCTAACACCATACACAAAGATGAACTCAAAATGGATTAAAAACCTAAATGTAAGAATAGAAACTACAAAACACTTAGAGGAATATATAGTCAGAAGCAGTTCAGTTCAGTTCAGTCGCTCAGTCGTGTCCAACTCTCTGCGACCCCATGAATTGCAGCACGCCAGGCCTCCCTGTTCATCACCATCTCTCGGAGTTCACTCAGACTCGCATCCATTGAGTCCGTGATGCCATCCAGNACCAGCCCCAAGCGTCCTGCATTCTGTATCAAACATAGACTGGTGATTCGTTTCTTACATAGTAGTATATATTCTTCAACGCCATTCTCGCAGATCATCCCGCCCTCTCCTACTCCCTCTGAGGCCAAAAGTCCATTGTCTATGTCTGTGTCCTTTTGTTGTCTCACATACAGGGTCATCACTACTATCTTTCTAAATTCCATATATATGTGTCAGTATGCTGTATTGAACTTTTTTATTTTTAATAGTTATCATATCATATGGTTCAAATTGCAAATGCACAAATCTTCCAGCCTTATTGAGCTAGAACTATTGTATAATATTGTATAAGTCAAAGATATATAATAAAATTATTTAATAAATGCATATATTATGAAATGATTACTGGAATAGGGATGGTTAGCATCTAGCACCTAAAAAGTTACATTTTTTGTATGTGTAGTGAGAACTTAAGATCTACTCTCTTAGCTGCTTTCATATATTCAATACAGTATGGTTAACTGCAATCACCATCCTGTACATTACAATACCAGTAATAATTCATCCTGTTGTCATTGTTCAGTCACTAAGTCATGTCCGAGTCTTTGCAACCCCACAGATGGCAGCACATCAGGCTTCCCTGTCCTTCACTACCTCTCGGAGTTGGTTCAAACTCATGTTCATTGAGTCAGTGATGCCATCCAACCGTCTCATTCTCTGTTGCCCCCTTCTCCTCCTGCCCTCAATCTTTTCCATCATCAGGGTCTTTCCCAATGAGTCAGCTATAGCTGGCACTTTTTACATTTTGACCAACTCCATTCATTTTTGCTACACGCCCTTGCCCCTGGGAATCAGCAATCTGCTCTCTGTTCCTATGAGTTCAGGTTTTTAGATTCCACATATAAATGATCCAAACATGGATCATTTATATGCACTTTTGTGTTTCCATCTCTGACTTGTTTCACTTAGTATAATGCCCTCAAGGTTTATCCAGGTACTTGCAACTGGCAGAATTTCCTTCCTTTTATGGTTAGGTAAAATTCAATTGTGTGTATATACCACATTTTCTTTATCCATTCATCCATGGATGGACAAACCCTTAGATGGCTTTCATGTCCCAGCTATTGTGAATGATGCTGCAATGAGCATGGAAGTGCAGATATCTCTCTGAGATGGGGTTCACTTCCTTTGGATATATATCAGAAGTGGGTTTGCTGAATAATATGGAAGTTTTAGTTTTAATTTTTTTAGGAACCTCCATGGTGGCTGTACCAATGTACATTCCTACCAACAGTGCACAAGGGTTACCTTTGCCCCACATTCTCCCCAGCACTTACCTCTTTTTTTTTTTTTATCATAAATATTCTACCAAATGGGAGGTGATATCCCATTGTGTGTGTGTGTGTGTGTGTGTGTGTGTGTGGTGTGTGTTTTTCTTTGCTTTTCAATTTCAACAATAGATTTATTGTCAAGGATAATAGAAACATATGGAGAGGGCCTACAGAACCTTTCCAGTATCCCCTGAATGCACACATAAGCCCCCTAAAAAGCTGGCCCAGAGAACCCATTACAAACAGCACAAGGCTGGGAGTGAAGAAAGTCTGGTTCGGTTGCCACTCAGCCATGTACAAACAGGAATTTAATGAGTCACTTCTGTGGTCTGAGTCCCAGTTTCCTCAACTATAAAATAAAAGTCTTGAGCTAGTTGACTTCAAGGTCACATCCAGCTCCAGCAAGCTGGGATTCAGCACCTTCCGAGCGGACCATATGATCATCTGGATTTTGAAGAAGTTGCCTGCTTGTGACAGTACCATAAAAGCCTTCCTGGCAAATCCCGAATGAAAACCTTTTACTCTCCCCTGGAACCTCCCCACCCCTCAGCTCCCCTTTATCCCTGAAGGTAGAGGGCATGTCCCAAGGAAACATCTGGCTCCAATTCCATATATGTATAGACGGATAGATAGGTTGGTTGCTTGACTTCTCATGGAATTACCCCATTTGTTCTGTCTACAAAACTAAACTCTACACTAATGACAGGATTTTTTTTAACATGAAGAGCTAGTCATGTTCAACTCTTGCTCAAACATCTATCAGAGTTGTTTATCACCTACTGTAGCAAACACTGTCGATTGCCAACTCTGCAACCATTTGTCCCCTTTCCCTACTTTCTCTCAGGCCTGATTTTGCTCCACTATCCTCTACCTGGCCATATACTTCAGAACTGGGTCTGTCTCCCTCCAAGAGGCAAGTCAAGGTTAGAGTGAGCCAGTCATGGCGGTTTCATTCCCCTTGCCAGTGAATGGTTTAGGATTGGGCATGGCATGCTGTTTTGGCCACTGAGCCATGAGGATGAGTTGATGGGAGCTTCTTACGAAAGCTTTTCCTCACTGATTAAAAAGATACATATCAAGAAAGAAAGCAAACAAACTTCTCCTTCTTTTCAGTCATCTTCTGATCAGGAGAAGAGAGAGTCTGAGGATAAACCATCATACCAAGGATGGTAGAGCAGAAAGGTGGAAGGAACCTAGGTCCTTAATGCTAAAGTTGATCATTGTGCTTTGATTTGCATTTCCCTATTCGTTAGTTCGGAGAAGGCAATGGCACCCGCCTCCAGTACTCTTGGCTGGAAGATCCCATGGACAGAGGAGCCTGGTGGGCTGCAGTCCATAGGGTCACTAAGAGTCGGACACAACTGAGCGACTTCCCTTTCACTTTCATGTATTGGAGAAGGAAATGGCAACCCACTCCAGTGTTCTTGCCTGGAGAATCCCAGGGACGGGGGAGCCTCGTGGGCTTCCATCTATGGGGTCGCACAGAGTCAGACACAACTGAAGCGACTTAGCAGCAGCAGTAGCAGCAGCATTCGTTAGTTTCTTGAGCAGTTTTTTTTTACCGGTTGGCCATTTGAATACCTTCTTTGCAGAAATATCTATTCAGGCATTTTCCCATTTTGTTTTTTTTTCAATCAGATAATTTTCAGTTTTGTTATTGAGTTGTTTATATATTTTTGAAATTAACCCTTTATCAGATAGATGGTTTGAACACGTTTTCTCCCATCCTGTAGGCTGATGATTGCTTCTTTTATTATTCAGAGCCTTTTTCGTTTGATGTAGTCTCACTTGTTTATTTCACTTTTATTGCTTGTGCTTCTGCTGTCATATCCATAAAATCATTGCCACCACCAATGTCAAGAATGTTTTTGTCTCTGTAACCTTCTAGGAGTTTTACGGTTTCAGGTCTTGCATTTAAGTCTTTAATCTATTTTTAGTTAATATTTTATGAGTGGTGTAAGATACAGGTCCAATTTCTTTCTTTTGCATGTGAAAATCCAGTTTCCCCAACACATTTTTTGAAGCGACTACTTTCTCACCATTGAGTATTTTGGCTCCCTTGTCAAATATTAGGGGACATTAGTTGATGCATGAGTTTATTTCTGGGTTCTTCATTCTGTTCCATTGGGTCCTCTTTGTATCTCTTTGTTTCTCTGTCTTTCTCTCTCTTTTGTTAGTCCAGGTAAGAGTTGTCATCTTCTTTTTCAAAAGTAATTAACTTCCAATTAAGATAAATAAATTTATATTAAAAAAACTAGACTTTGTTAATCTCTTCCACTGTTTTCCTATTTTATAGTTTACTTATTTTTGCTCTAATTCTTATCTGTTCCTTCTTTCTGCTAGCTTTCAGCTTAGTGTATTCTTCTTTTGCTAATTCTTTGGGCTATAAGATTGCAGTTGAGCACATCTGCAGAGTGGGCTCCACAGTCACTCCTGGCTGGGTAGCATCTCAGGCTGTTCTTCCCAGGAGGCTATTGCCACTGGCTGAATTCTATGTTCAGGCAGGCCTGCAGGCAGAGCAACACAGTCAGATTAGCCCATAGGCTGTGCTCTGCAATCAGACAAGACCACACGCTATGCCTTAAAGTTGGGCAGGACCTAGGCAGGGCTTCATGACCAGGTGGGCTTCCTGGCTATGCTCCACTGCTACACAAGGTGACTGGCTGGAATCACTGATTAGGAGGGTCCTCTATATACTGCATCCGGCCTGGGCTAAAGACTCTGCTCTGTAGTCAGGCAGTGATGCTGTTGCCGTACAGTCTCCCTCATTAGAACTTGATCACGTCACTGGCTGGGCTCCCAGTACAGGCAAGGATGCAGTGTGTGCTGAGCAATCAAGCAGGATTATGTGTTGAGTTACACTGTGGGGCAGGGCTGTAGACTGAGTTCTGCCTCTCTATAGTACTGTAAGCTGAGTTCCAAGGATGCCTAGGATCACTGCCCAGGGCCCCTGGTTGTACGGGATTAGAGACTATACTTAACAGTTGGGTAGGGTCTCTGGCATAGATTCTGCCCAAGCATAGCTGTACGGTGGGCTCTATGGCTGCCTGGATTGTATGGCTAGGCTTCCCAGTTGGGTAGAACTGGAGACTAGGCTGAGCATTTGGACAAGGCTGCATGTTTGCTTTCTTCTCAGGGCAGAGCCATAGGAGGGCTCCACAGCCAGGATAGCTCATTGACTGGGAACTCGAATCAGGTAGAACTGCCATCTGAGCTCACTGGCCAGAAACGGTCATCAGCTTGGTTCTGCAAATGAGCAGAGTCATTGCTCATGATCTCTGCTCAGGTTTTGCTCAAGCAAGTATATGAAGATTGATGACTATAAGCCTATCCCCCTTCTCTGCCTCTATCTGATCCCTGATAATTAAACCCTGATAATTAAACCCTGCAGATTCTCCTGTGACCATCATGCGTCAAGACCCAGGTGGGCCACCTGGGAGATGCCCCACTATACTGAGAGAGCTGAGTGTCCACCCTGCGTTCTCTTTTTCCCACTGGAGAAGCCATAAGCCCAGAGGGACCATTAGGTGTGGCAATGTGCTGGCCTGGGNCCTCTGAAGATCAAGACCCAGGTGGGCCACCTGGGAGATGCCCCACTATACTGAGAGAGCTGAGTGTCCACCCTGCATTCTCTTTTTCCCACTGGAGAAGCCATAAGCCCAGAGGGACCATTAGGTGTGGCAATGTGCTGGCCTGGGAGAGGAGCAGTGTGGTCTGAGTGTAGCCACTCCTCTTAATTTCTGATGTGGTCCCTCTCTGTCTCTGTTATCTAGAGTGTATTTCATATTCACACCCACTTCTAGAATTTTCACAGTGCTGTCTTGTCTATGGATCTTCTTGTGAAACAGATTGAAGTCAGGAATTGACCTACATTGCCATCTTGATGAGGTCACTTACACATTGTGCTTAAATACATCATTTCAGTACATCTATGTGACAAGCTGGGGTTACAGCTCTCTTTTTCAAATGATGCCATTGAGATGGTAAATAATAATGACACTTGTTCAAATCACATAAATGGTAAGTAAAGGACTGGAGATGCAACCTGGTCTTCTGATCTCAAATAAAGAATAATTCCTATTGTACTGTGCCAGGCATTGAATACAATGTACACAACCTCTTAATTCATTTATTTACTCAACAACTATTGAGTTACCCCTCAAGTTTGAAAGTGAAAGTTGAATTCAATTTTCTTCTCACGTGGGGTCACCTTTTCCAGTCACAAAATTGAATTTCTTATGGGTGATTGAAGCAATCTCTCCAAGAGGCAAAAATACATTTTATTCATTTAAAATATTATTAAGCACCTACTGTATGCTGAGAAAGATGCTATCATACATGCTATGATATAATGCTGTGAGTGTGTGTGTGTGTGTGTGTGTGTGTGTGCGCTCAGTCATGTCCAACTTTCTGGGACCCCCATTGACCATAGCCTACCAAGCTCCTCTGTTCACGGTATTTTTCCAGCAAGAATACTGGCATAGGTTGCCATGCTCTTCTCTAGGGGATCCTCCTGATCCAGGTATAAAACCCACGTTTCCTGCATTGCAGGTGGATTCTCTACTTGCTGAGCCACCTGGGAAGCCCCAGTACAAGTGCTTTGAGGGAAAAAATAGAGTCACCATACCAACCTAGAGACGTCAGGAAAGCATCCATAGAAAATGACATCCAAATCGACTTGTGAATGATAAGTAGAAGTTAGCCAGGTAGTAGCTTTTCAGGCAAAGGAAAGCATGTACAACAGAGAAGTGTGATGCACTAGAAGAAGTAATAGGAATTCCTGGAAAGCCAGATTACAGAGGGGAATACAGAAAGTCAGGCGAGAGAGGAAAGATAGGGGAAGAACTTTGCAGATTTGCTATATAAGGTATGCCAAGGAGTTCTTACTTTATCTGAAATCCCTTGGGAAATCATTTGGAGATTTTTAAGGCAGAGGTAAACAAATCAGGTTACTGATCAACTTCCTGATATCTGGAAATATCACTGAGGCTGGCTTGAGGATGGTTGTACTAGAGCAGGGGAAAGACTAGAAAGAGTAAGACCAATTAGCATTGTTTGCAATAATCCAGGTGAGAGCTGATAGTGGCCTCTGAGTAGCAGTAATCATGAAAAAAAAAAAAGGATAGATTCCTGGGATATTTGGGAAATAGCATTGACAGTGTCTAGCAAATTAATGAGTTAAATGATCATTTCCTCATCTCTGCTACTGTCTCAATATTTGCACGGGCAAATGAGCAGAGCTCAGTCCTGCCAGATCTGAATTTGGAGAGCTACCAGAAGATAGATGGTGGGATCAGTTCTGAGGATCCTTCAAAAAGGTGAGTTTTGACTGCTGAGATACTGGACATACTGGAAAGTCTCCTAGCCAAGGGGCCAGTGGAAAAAGTATATAATGGGGATCAAGGTCTCCTCGGGGATGACAGTTGACATAGCAGCACTCTTGTAGCAATGGGGCCAGCAATGGCCCACAGCAAACTCCTTCAATCTGGAAGTGGCTAAATTGGATGCCTGACAGCTTCAAACTCAGAGACAGGGCCTGCATCTCAAACAGAAGAGGAAGAATTGTCTAAACGCTTCAATTTTTGTAATTGAAGCAATTGCACATCATTTTACATGCCAGCTTGTTGACAGGATAACCAGTTTGAGCTGAGTGTGGGAATTCAATTATGCATCTTCTGTCTGTATCTTGGAAAGAAAGCCACCCGACTGGCCTGTCAAACATCCAGCATGTTTGCCTGTTGGAAATTGCTCTCTTCTTGACACAGGAAATGTCTCCACAGAAGAGAAACCTATTATATTTTACAAAGCTAGCATACCCTATGACAAAACTTGACAAAAAAAGCAAGAAAAAGAAAACTACAGGCCAATTTTATCTATGAATATAAATGCAAAATTCCTAAATAAAATACAAGCATATGAAACATGGAAATATAGCACTAGAGCTTTTCCATTAAAAACTGAAGCAAGGCAGTATGTTCACTATGACCTTAATTATTTAACATTACTCTGGAACGTCTGGCCAATGCAATAAGACAAGAAACATAAATAAAGTTTATAATTGTTGAAAAGGAAGTAGTGAAATTTTGCATTATTTTCATATATCTATCTAGAAAACTCAAGCAAATGAACTGAAAAGCTGAAAAAACTTTAGCACTCACAAAAGTTAATTAATTTCTCTACTTGGAATTTAATCTGAAGAAATATTCAGAGATTCAAAGCTTTATAATAGTCTTATCCCAGCATTATTTTTATTAGTGACAAAAGTTGAAAATAATTCAAACATCTAATAAGGGCATGATCAAATACTTTAGATCCAGATGATGAAATATGAAGCCATTAAAACTTTTACTTAAAAATAAAATTTAAAAAAACTTATACTTTAACAAGTATTTAACATGAAGAAATGCTCATATATCATGAAAATAAGAGTAAAAATTAGAGAAAAATAATGCAAGCCTAAATTCCGTGTGATTCCTCTTGTAAAGTAAGTAAATATGTATACACATATATCTATATAGAAAATATATTGGAAGGATGGAATATAGAAATGGCATTACAGTTGTCACTGGGGTTTTTCAACTTTTATAGAATTTACATGAATCAGTCTCACAAATTACACTATATATATGCTGGTGGTTTAGTAGCTAAGTCGCGTGTGACTCTTGCAACTCTCTGCCAGGCTACTCTGTCCATGGGATTCTCCAGGCTAGAATCCTGGAGTGGGTTGCCATTTGCTCTTCCAGGGGATCTTCCCAACCCAGGAATCGAACTCAGGTCTCCTGCACTGCAGTCAGATTTTTTTACCAACTGAGCTACGAGGGTAGCACATGAACTTTTGGTGGCAGTTTAGTCACTTAGTCAACTATACACTGTGTCTATATATATGCTATGGGTACACCTGTGGTGGATTNGGTCTCCTGCACTGCAGTCAGATTTTTTTACCAACTGAGCTACGAGGGTAGCACATGAACTTTTGGTGGCAGTTTAGTCACTTAATCAACTATACACTGTGTCTATATATATGCTATGGGTACACCTGTGGTAGATTCATGTCGATGTATGGCAAAGCCAATAGAGTATTTAAAGTAAAATTTAAAAAATAAATTAATTAATTAAAAAAAAACACACTATAAAATTAGGAGATTAAATCAGATGGTATTAATCGTCCCTGCCCTTCTGTTCTTGGTGTTAATGTGACAATTTTCTATGAAAATCTGATGCTTTAAAACATAAAAGGATCTGTGATCTTATTATCCCCTATCAACCTGTATTGGACTGTCACATAATATCAACTAACTTCTCTCAGAGTTTCTGGGCATCTGGCCTTCTTGGACACAGAATCAACATTCAACCTTATCATTCACAAAGACTTTTCTTACCTAGCCCACTCTGGAGTTCAATTTGTTACACAGCTCATTGCCTGCCATACTTGGTGATTCCCCTGGGCCCCTCTCACCAACCCTTATCAAAACCACATCTGAGATGAGCTTCCCAGGTGGGTTTATCTTCCAGCATCATTATATCAAGAAGCACTTGGATTCCCAGGTCAGGACTGTCCCTTGGGACATCTACCAACTGCAGGGCTCTATATTTACTTGGGATCTCCCTTGATCGATTCCTTGTCTGAATTTTCCCTTATGGTAGATAACAGCAGACCCTCATGGACATCAACCTAGCAGACCAATGCTAGGGATTAAGTGCAAAGGATCTGCTCTAGTAGAAATATTTTACCTACTAAAAGTGTCCTGGAGTAGGAAAACCTTGGGGATTTACTGAGCCCAATAACTTTAGAGAAACTATCCAGAGACAGTAGCCACGAGTGTCCCATCCACAGGACAGCAACACCATAAACCAGAGATGAAATCAAGGATAAAAACAAGTCAGAAATTAGGCAGAAAAGCCTGGACACAGCTGCAGACCCAAGACTAAATTTCAGTCATTAGCTGTGGACATGTTGTGATGGATACAAGCAAGGGACATAGGAACACAAACCCAAATGCCCAATGAGTCCAGGAAGTAATCTGAAAAAATGAAGCAGGTCACCAGGATGTCTCTATGTGGTAATTTTGATCCACTGCTACCAGATCTGTTTTTATTTTCTTCTTCTTTTTTTAAAATAAAAGCTGTGTGCTGTGCTGTGCTTAGTTGCTCAATCGTGTCTGACTCTTTAAGATCCCATGGACTGTAGCCCACCAGGCTCCTCTGTCTGTGGGGATTATCCAGGCAAGAATAAAAGCTAAAGCCCCAAATATTTGTGTAAAATGCTTCCCAGGTGGAGCTAGTGGTAAAGAACCCAACTGCCAATGCAGGAGATTTAAGAGACGTGGGTTCGATCCTTGGATTGGGAAAATCCAAGGAAATGGCAATCCACTCCAGTATTCTTGCCTGGAGAATCCCATGAACAGAGGAGCCTGGTGGGCTATGGTCCATAGGATCACAAATAGTTGGACACAACTGAAGCAACTTAGCGCACACACGTGCTTAAATTTTTAAATGTTGCCAGATAACATTGTGAATATTATATAAATAAAAAACAAAAAAATTTGCAGACTTGATTAGGTCAATGGAGCTCAATTTATGACTTCTGATTAAAAGTTAAAAAGTTGGAAGGACATAAGGAATTGATTTGTATAACATTGGCATATCCTCAACTAAACCCAACTAAGAAAGTTTCCTTCTTAGGAGTGTAAGAAAGGAAAAATCATGCTTTTATTTGCTCCAAATAATGATCCCTCATGCCTCAGGGTGTTGCAAGGCAGAAACTGTAACCCACCCAGCCTGACCCCCACCTAATTCCCCGATACCTAGGCATCAGGCCAGTTCCCAAGGATTGAATATGCACACCTGCTGCTGCTACTAAGTCGCTTCAGTCGTGTGGGAAACCAATTTTGAGGAACTTAGAGGTCCAACAGTAGTGACAGCAGAAATCAAAACGCCATCAGACTTCTAATAGCATCTGACCCATTGATAGCTTCTTTGATCTTTTCTAGCCACAGAACACTTCTGACAGTAACAGTGTGGGGTTTTTTCCCCCTATACCAACAACCAATTTTCCAACTCTCCAGACATCAGCTGGGTGTCCTAGAATTTAACCCAACTGTGACACTAACCACCTAGAATAAGCATTAGGAGAAAGCAATGACCCCAACTCCAGTACTCTTAACCTGGAAAATCCCATGAATGGAGGAGCCTGGTGAGCTGCAGTCCATGGGGTTGCAAAGAGTCGGACACGACTGAGAAGCTTCACTTTCACTTTTCACTTTTCATGCATTGGAAAAGGAAATGGCAACCCACTCCAGTGTTCTTGCCTGGAGAATTCCAGGGAAGGGGGAGCCTGGTGGGCTGCTGTCTAAGGGGTTGCACAGAGTTGGACACGACTGAAGCGACTTAGCAGCAACAGCAAAGGGCTCACAAGTTAAGGTCTCAGCCCCCAAAACCGATGCTAGTTGCACCAGGACTTTTGATGAACTGGATATATGTTCAGGNGCCTGGTGGGCTGCTGTCTAAGGGGTTGCACAGAGTTGGACACGACTGAAGCGACTTAGCAGCAACAGCAAAGGGCTCACAAGTTAAGGTCTCAGCCCCCAAAACCGATGCTAGTTGCACCAGGACTTTTGATGAACTGGATATATGTTCAGGAAGTTCCCACAACCTTCTTTTCACCCACAACCTTCTTTTCAGGCTCGATCATTTGCTCTAACAGCTCCCAGAAGTAAAGGAAAGCACCTTACTTACATTTACTAGTTTTTCATGAACCGTGAACTTCCTGATATTCAAGCTGGTTTTAGAAAAGGCAGAGGAACCAGAGATCAAANAAGCTTCTTATTGTTCTTCTAGATGACCCCCAGCTACCAAAAATTGCAATAACCATGTGCACCCTTCTTTCAGTCCTGCCCGTATCCTGTTCTGGATGCCACCTTGTATTATAAGAAGAGAGAAGATAGAATAAAATACCAGAATGGGAGGTCTTCCAGAGTACATGTGGTCTGGACAGTAAGAACAGGATTTCTGAGAAGGGCGTGTCCCTGAAAGCTTGAGTTCAAAGTCACCTGCTACTGAAGCCAATAACAACATTAATGTCTAACGAATGACCTTAGTCTTTTGCTAAAAGTGTCTCTCTTTACTCAGTCTCAACTATCTGGGCAATATTTCATTAAGTATATTGCTGGGAAAAGAAGAGAGGTCTCCAAAATCTCCAAGTAGGAAAAAATATGGTTAAAAATATAGCAGTACATACTGATGTAAGAGAAAACCCTCTCTTACTACTTACCTGCCGAGAGGTTACAGGTTCTGGGGTGATAGACAAAATAAATTGGAGATTAAGGCTTTATGACTGCTTGTTTTGTACTACCCGAGGCAGAGAGATGTTTCTGGTGGGTGCCAAGATTCTGGTGATTGGGGAGGTTCAGTGCAACATGGATAGGGAAAAACATCACACTATATCAAAGTCATTGACAAATATTCCTCAAGAGGGAAGGAAAGGAAAAGGATCAATATTCCTAGACACCCTCTGGTAAGGTTGACATTTTGCTAAGTAATTTTATGACTGCCTACAGACCTAGAGTGTGTATTCATAGTAAATCCTGGGGGAACACAACCAGGATCTCCTCTTCCAAGCCAATGCAGGGACTTCCCTGGTGGTCCAGTGGCTAAGACTTTGCACATCCAACACAGGGGGCCCGGGTTCAGTGCCTGATCAGGGAACTAGATCCCACATGCTGCAACCAAGAGTTCACATGCTGTAATTTAAAAAGATCCCACACGCCACAAGTAAAGTCCCACCATGCGTAAAATAGATAGCTAGTGGAAAGCTGCCATTTAGCACAGGGAGCTCAGCTCAGTGCTCTGTGATGGCCTAGAGGGCTGGATGTGGGGTGGATGGGAGGGAGACTAGAGGGTGGCGATATACGTATACGTATAGGTGATTCACGTTGTAAACCAGAAACTAACACAACACTGTAAAGCAATCATGTTGTTGTTGTTCAGTTGCTAAGTTTTATCCAGCCTTTTGCCACCCCACGGGCTGCAGCATGCCAGGCTCCCCACGTCCTTCACTATCTCCCAGAGTTTGCTCATATTCGTGTCCATCGAGTCAGTGATGCTATCTAATCATTTCATTCTCTGCTCCCCCTTTTCTTTGCCTTCAATCTTTCCTATCATCAAGATCTTTCCCAGTGGGTCAGCTCTTTACACCAATTTTAAAATAAATCAATAAATAAAAGAATTTTCATATAAGTTTTTTAAAACAAATACCCACATGCTGCAATGAAAATAAAAGATCCTGCGGGCCACAGCTAAGACCTGACACAGCCAAGTAAGTAAATAAATAAATATTAGGGGGGAAAAATAAGCCAAAGCAGTACACCTGGGAATATAGGCTGCTGGAGGCTCACAGTTGTACCTTTTACTAGAAACTGCGATCAGTTACAGGGAACTATATCACCAAGGTCACACACCATCCCAGGGGATGGCATTTGGCCAATAACCCTTTGGATCAGGGTTCAAAGGCTCTTCATTTCTCTCTCAACTTGGGACTCTGGAAGTCTGTCCCAGGTCAAGTTCTTGTCCAAGTTCTAGAGGCCTCAGCTGCAAGCACATTGCAGGTCAGCTCACCCCTCTGCCCACTTTTTCACAAGTGTATCTCCCCAGTAAGCCTCTACCTGCAGCCGTCCATCTCAGAGTTTCCTTCCAAGGATCCTACCTAAAGCAGTACTGTATCTCCGTTATCCAGATGACAAAAACTGAACTGCAGAGTTTCATCCACATGCCTGTGGTCATGCAGCTGATGCTGGAGCTCTGATTTGACCTGAGACTGTCTTGTTCTAAAGTCATATTGTTCCCAGGTGAACTCTCCACCAATCATACATTTAATATCTTTTCCCGTTTTTCAACTTTAGTGACTGGAAGACATCCTGAAGATTAGACCTGAAATTTTTTTATCATTGCACTGGGCTGCCGGCTTTGTTGTAACAGTCAATACAAATTTTGTTTGTATATTAGTCTTGATATATCTAGACAATGCGAACCTGTCTCTAAAGGGATCCCAGTCTAAGGGAATGGAGAAAGCAGTTTGTCACTTCGAGGTCTTGCCTAAGGATCTGCCCACCATCACTGCAACTACTCTAGCCTTCTATATAATTTTGCTTAGTAGAGTATATGTTTTTCAGTTTTTCCAGCAGGACCAAAGCAAACCTCTTTATTCTCAATTGCAGTAAGTTATTTCTGGGCACTTAGGGAAACTGAGAAAGAGGAGCAGCTTCAAAGCATAAAAGGGAGACACGTGGAGAGGAATGTCCAGTTCCAGATTCTTCCAGCCCAACCCATCAGGGTTGCAGGCAATGGGGATGAGGACCAGTGGTGTCTGGGGAGCCACAGACACATTGAGAGTTGTGTCTCCAAACATTGAATTTCTAATACAGCGACCAGCAGAGTGATTTATTAGACTGACCTCACGGATCTATATCAGACAAATCTCACCTTCACATTAGGATCAACAAACCCAGGAATTGCTTTAATATTAGAGGAAAAAAATGTATACTTTTTATGGCTGCCTTTGTGAATCTCATACAACCAGTGACAGAGAAATAGTTCAGTTTTCTATCATAGAAAATGGAAAGAGATTCTCTGCTTGGTCTTATCTCCATTTGTTTGTTTGTTTGTTTTTCTTTTTTTTTTTTGGCTTTTTTAAAAATTTATTTTCACTTTATTTTGCTTTATAATACTGTATTGGTTTTGCTATACATTGACATGACTTCACCACGGGTGTACATGAGTTCCCAACCCCCTCCCACCTCCCACCCCATATCATCTCTCTGGATCACCCCCGTGCACCAGCCCCAAGCCTCCTGTATCCTGTATCGAACATAGACTGGCAATTCTTCTTATCTCCATTTTAAAGTGTCTTGGTTCTTTTGGTTTATTTTTATTTTCCCATTACAAAAATAAATACCATGGCCAGCTGTATAATAAAACAGAAGAATATAAGCTAGTAAGTAAAAGTTCCCTTTTCGTTATTTTCCAAAGCTACTCCTTGTTTTGCCAAAAGTTTTCACTTTCCTCTCAGGTTCAAAGGATTTGTTAACAGAATAAGCCACTTGTTCTATACAAATTAGTAATACTGATATTTATTACAGAATTATCTAGGTTACTTTCAATATAAAAGAAAAGAGCAGAGGATACATCTCCAAATTGGGTTTTGACCAACATCCAGATTCAAACAACGCTGGGAAGTCCTGTGCCACAGCACATCTGGAGTCTCAACTGGGAAAAGGTCCCAGGCAGCGAATCTGTTCTGTGGATGAGACTTCAGAGAAAGCAGTTTGGTTCTGGTTTATAATCCCAGGACGCAAGTTGATATCATCATCAATCTGTGAGCAAATTACAGCTCTGGTTTCATGTTAATGCTGTTTGTTTTGTCTTGTAAAACTTGGAATGCTGTTACACACTGGGGTTTCATTGGCCAAGGCCCCGCCAAGGGCTCAACAATTTCAAGGTTTGTCCCCTGTCTTATCCATGGTGCGGCAAGTCTTGCGCTGCAACGAAGCGTAGCCCCCTGCTCACCGCAACTAGAGAAAAGCTTCCATACACCAATAAGACCCAGCACAACCAAAAATCAAATCAATAAATAAACATTTTAAAAATAGAATCATATTATACACCTTGTTTTACCACATTTTTCTCCCTGAATGTATCATAGAAACCCTTCCAGGTCAATCAGTTGAGATATAATTTATTTTTGTTGTTAATTTTTTTTGCAAATTGCTACACAGTAAAGCCAACATTTTTAGGAGTCTGCAATTTTATGAAATTTAGCACATCTATGCATTCATATAACTAACCACTGCCACGGTAAGGATATACAACATTTCTGTCACCTGAAAAAGTTCCCTTTTTCTCCTTTGTAATCACATCCTGCTCCACTCCTAATCTCTGGCAACCACTAATTTGTTTGCTAGCTTTAGAGTTGTGTCATTTCAAGATTATATCAATCACGTTGCATGTAACCTTTCAAGTCTGACTTCTTTCACTCAGCGTAATGCCTTTGAGAGTCATCTAAATTGGTGTATGTATCAATAGTTCACCTCCTTTTATCACTGAGTAGTAGTATCCCACTTCAGTATTCTTGCCTGGAGAATCCCATGGACAGAGGAACTTGGCAGGCGACAGTCCATGCAGTCACAGGAGTCGGGCACAACTTAGCAACTAAACCACCACCAGTATCCCATTGTATGGAAACACCAGCTTATTTATACTATTTTTTGTTTTTTTTCTGTGCTGTGCTGTGCTGCGTAGTTTGCAGGATCTTAGTTTCCTGAACGGGGACTGAACCCAGTCCCACGGCAGTGAAAACTCGGAGTCCTAACCACTGGACCACCAAGGAGTTCCCTATACTTATTCCTTTTTAATGACTGTAATAGATTCCTCAGTGGGTACAGAATGATGTATTCAACCAGCCTTATGTTGAGGAACATCCAGACTGGTTTTGAATTTTTCCCCAAAGATTTGAATAAAGATCCCTGAACATCTATTTTAATATAGAAGTGATTTCTTTAAATAAGATGATTCTTAAATGTTGGGTTGCTAGGTAAAAAGTGTGTGTGGTTTATTTTTAACAAATAATTAATTTTTTCCAGTATTACTTGTTGTCACATCTCCTATTCCCACCAGAGATATATGAAAGGATTTTTTTCCTCACAATTTTGTCAGCTTGAGATGATTTCTCTTTTTAGCTCTTCTTCCCCAATTGAATGGATAAAAAAAAAAAGTACTATCTTGTGTTAGCTTTAATTTATATTTCCTGAACCTTTTGGATTCCAACTGGTCATTTGGAGACCCTCTTTGGTGAGAGATCTAATTATAGTCTTTTTGCTGAATTTTCTTTTACATTATTTACCTGTTTCTTCTTAGTTTATAGGAGGTCTTTGCATATTAGGAATATTAATACTTTTCTACCATATGTGTTATTGAAAAAATCCCCCATCCTATTGTTTGGCCTTTGATTTTGTTTTGTTCTTTTGCTGTATGGTTGGTCTGGTTTTTAATATAGTCAATGGGTCTATCTTTTTCTTCTTGGGTTCTGGGCTTATAGTCTGGTTTGACTGGAAAGTCATCCTTTATCCAAGTTTTTTTAATGTTTTAAATATTTTCCTCCAATATTTATTTTTCTTAATGTGTACAAGCACTTTAAGAGTGAACTATTATCATTTCCATTCCTCTCTTACAGATGAAGAGTCCTGGGCTTGGAGGGATGGCATTACCTGCCCAAAGATACACATCAAAGAAGGTGCAAAGCAGTGACTTGGACCCCAGCAGTCCCAGAGAGAGCCCAGGAAACTTAATCACCAAGCTTGCCCTCTCCTTCATCAGCTCCAAGTCAGATGCCAAACTGTCCTTAGGAAGTGTTGTCCTTGGTCTTCTACATAGACTGAGAAAAAATAAGTAAGAAAGCCGAGCACCGAAGAATCGATGCTTTTGAACTGTGGTGTTGGAGAAGACACTTGAGAGTCCCTTGGACTGCAAGGAGATCCAACAAGTCCATTCTGAAGGAGATCTGCCCTGGAATATCTTTGGAGGGAATGATGCTGAAGCTGAAACTCCAGTACTTTGGCCACCTCATGCGAAGAGTTGACTCACTGGAAAAGACTCTGATGCTGGGAGGGATTGGGGGCAGGAGGAGAAGGGGACGACCAAGGATGAGATGGCTGGATGGCATCACGGACTCGATGGACGGGAGTCTGAGTGAACTCCAGGAATTGGTGATAGACAGGGAGGCCTGGCGTGCGTGCTGCGATTCATGGGGTCGCAAAGAGTCGGACACGACTGAGTGACTGAACTGAACTGAACTGAACAAAGCAAAAAGAGTAGGATAAGAGCCCACGGCCACTCAGTGATGCAACCAGTACCTCTGATGTCAAAACCACAGCTTCAGAAGGTAACAGCGAGGATAGGACCTGTGCGAGGACAGTGGGAAGAGAAAGGGCAGCTATTTATTTGCTTTGGGGCTTGGGGAAGTCATGTACACCAGCGGTCCCCAACCTTTTTGGCACCAGGGACCAGTCTCATGGAAGACAATCTTTCCCTGGAGTGGGGTCAGGGGATAGTTTCCAGATGATGCAAATGCAGTAGGGTTCCCACTCCTATGAGAATCTAAGGCCACTGCTGATCTGAGAGAAGGTGGAGCTCAGGCGGTAATGTGAGTAATGGGGAGTAGCTGCAAATACAGATGAAGCTTGCTCACCAGCCCCCCCACCTCCTGCTGTGCATCCCTGCTGCTAACAGGCCATCCACTGGTACCAGTCCATGGCCTGGGGTCGGAGACCCCTGAGGTACACAGTGGAACCAACACAAAGTTTGGAATCAGACAGACCTGGGAGAATAGCATTTCTGGCTTACTAGCTGAGTGAACCAGGTCAGGTCAGGTTACTTCATCTTTCGAGCTCTAGCTTTCTCACCTGTAATATGGCAATAATATTAATAGTATTAATATCTGTTCTCTGAGAGAGGCTATGATCCTGTCATGATGCGTGGCACATAGTAGGTGATTAAAGATGTACTTTTCTCTGTCTTTTAATGCAAACACTGACCCTGGCCCAAGCAAGGACAGCCCATCTTGCAAACCACGCTTTTCACAAGTTTAAGGAAGCCGAGTTGTGAATCCAAAAAGCACAGGGACATGTAGACCTTATAGGCATACAGCCTTTAGGCATAATAACAGTTAATATTTACATATGCTTGCCTTGTGTCTTGTACTCTGTGAACTCATTTAATCTTTATGACAACCCTGTAATCTAGGTACAATTATTTTTTCATATTTACAGGTAAAGAAACTGAGTCATGAAGAGATTAGGTAACTTTCTCCAGACCATGTAGTCTGTAAATGGAAGAGCTGAGATTTGAACACAGGGAGTCTGGTTCCAGTACTCAGAGTGTAGTCAACATGCCATGGTATGTACAGTCCTCTATATTACACCATACCACACCATCGCATCACACCAGACCATACTATACCACGTGTGTGTTAGTCGCTCAGTCATGTCCGACTCTTTACAATCCCATGGACTGTAGCCTTCCAGGCTCCTCTGTCCATGGAATTCTCCAGGCAAAAATACTGGAGTGGTTCGCTACTTCCTCCTCCAGGGGACCTTCCCGCCCCCAGGGTTGAACCCGAGTCTCCTTCACTGCAGGCAGATTCTCCATCTGAGCCACCAGGGAAGCCCAAACTATATCATATGTCTATCCAAACGCAATACCAGAGCCTCGTGATGAAATAAGGAGGATAAACTGAATGAATTGGGGAAAAGGGCTAGCTGACGTAGGAGCTGAGAATGAAAACTGGGCATTGAGGTCTCCAACAAACTTGAGCAAAGATTATCCTGTGGCCTCCTGTCCTGCTGAGTCTAAAGTGTCCCTTTTCATTTCAAGCCGCGTGAAAGACCACTCCTCTGACAGCTTCCTGTGGAGCAGACCCAGCATCTGTCAGGATATTCTGTAAGCAATTGGCAGAAATCAGCTCTAGCTAATTTAATAAAAAGCGAATTTAATGGGAGGATTTATGGAGAATCTCTGAGAATTGAAGGAAAAACTGAACAACCAGAAACAATGTGAACTGGAACCATTCTGTAAGGAGTAATCTCTTTTGGATCCCACCACAAAGATGAACAGACTTGTCATTTCCCAGCCCCTATGTTACTCTTCTCAAAATTCCAGGAAGAGGGCATCTAATTGGGCCAGCCTGGGGCTTGTACCCACCTGTGGTGAGAGGAGGACGTGGCACTAAGAAGCTGCTACTGGGAACCCTGACAGTCCAGCAATTAAGACTCTCATAGTTCCAATGCAGGGGATGTGTGTTCAATGCCTGATCAGGAAGCTGAGGTCCTGCATGCCAGGTGGTGTGGCCAAAAATGTTAGAGAAACAAAAAACCAAACAAAACCCTGCTGCTAATAACTCACATCACCTTACTCCCCTGAGTTTGTCTGTAATTTTGATAGACAGTTGCCAGCCCAGGAACATCTCATCTCAAGATCCGGAGTCTCCCTTTGACTCTCAAACAACAAAGATACAAGTCAGAGGATGCCCCCCATTGCTAGCCCCCAGTGGGATGACTCTGAAGCATGTCTTGGGTGGGACTAGTCCTCATTGCCCAAAGCAGTAATCTACTTATTTGCATGTTTATACTGTTTCTTTACCCTTTCCTAGTCTCATTCCCCCCCACCTCTTTCTTCAAAAACGCACCTAATATCATCTTCCAAATATCATCTTCCACATCTACCCAGGGTCTGTTTTGGCAGAAACCCAAATCAATGTAAGTACCACATTTGACAGTCCAATGATACAGTGTATAGTGCAGGGAGGGTAGTTAGCCTCCTCCCAAAAAAGCAGCGTGCTTTCACCAAAAGAAAAGAGAAAAGACGTTGGAAAGAAAAAAAGGCTCGAAGCTCAGACAGGAAGATCTTAGCTTTCTCTACACAGACACACCACTTCAGAATCATCACCCAAAGCTCTGTCTGCCCAACAGAGTCCATGTGAATCAATTCCTCTTTGTTCCTCTTCGAAATCCTCAAGGCCAGAGCCGAGATACTCAGACAAAGGAAAGTCCGATTCAGACACTTTAATGCAAAAGAAGAAGGCCCTGGAGACCTGTAAATCAGGAGGCATTACTGTTGTCATGGACAGTAAGTGGGAATGTATCTGACCATCTCACCTTCTATGATGAGTAGACATCAAATTGCTCCTTGTCACTGTGCAGACCCTTAGATCATTCTGTAGCATGTCCTGGGTACTTAGTAGCCTGGAGATTGTCCAGCCTTATAAAGCACAGACTACACTTAAGAATTCATGATGATAAGAAAAGAGTCATAAAATCAGGACCCAAGGGAGCAAACTCTGAATCCTTAGGAATTCAGCAGAAATCTGATTTGGCTCCTGGCTGATTATTCAGTACATAGAAGCTGAGGCTGCTAATGAGAACTGAAGAAGCCTCAGACCTATTCTACAAAGTAGTCAGAGGGCCCATCACTTACCTGGATGATAGACTGCCCTTAATGCACAGAAATGTTAACACCCCTTGGCTCCAAAGAGCTCCATTGTTGTTCTTTAGTTGTTTAGTCACGTCCGATTCTTTTGTGACCCCACGGACTCCCACCAGGCTCCTCTGTCCATGGGATTACCCAGGCAAGAATACTGGAGCAGGTTGCCATTTCCTTCTCTAGGGGATCTTCCCAATCCAGGGGTCAAACCTGCGTTTCTTTCATTGGCAAGAGATTCTTTACCAGTGAGCCAACAGAGAAGCCCCAAAGAGCTCCATACAGACCTATAAACAAACAATTATGCCAGAAACAATATGCATTTATTCAATGAATATTTATTGAGTTTATATTTATGTTAAATTTATACTAAATTTTTGCTCACACATCTGTGGGTCATTTGGGTTTCGACTGTTCTAGGTTGGGTTGCATTCAGGTGTGCTGAACTTGTCTCTCCTATTCTCTGGGATGAGCTGGACTCTTAGGACATTTGTATCCTATAGTAACAACAGAAATGCAAGAAAGCCAGTCCTAATATACAAGTGCACTCCAACCCTGTGCCTATANCCACTGATCTAGGTTGGGTTGGATTCAGGTGTGCTGAACTTGTCTCTCCTTTTCTCTGGGATGAGCTGGACTCTTAGGACATTTGTATCCTATAGTAACAACAGAAATGCAAGAAGGCCAGTCCTAATATACAAGTGCACTCCAACCCTGTGCCTATACATGTCCACTAACATCTCAATGGTCAGAGTAGCAAGGTCAAGAGGCAGGAAAGTGAATCCCACCCCCCCATGAGGCCATGATAGATGGATAAATAATACTATTACAAAGGAGATGAAAATAGAGGCTAGTAATTTAATTTATTGCAGCCTTGTGAAGATCAAAGAAAATGAGCTGTGTCTAGAATCACCCACTGTGGTTCTAGCTGTGTCTAGAATCCCAGGAAAGAGAAAGAGCCAACAGCCATGATGAGGTTAGAGAAACACACAAGAGGGATACCCAATCCAGCTTACAGGGGTCTATGTAGCTATTCACATGTCATAAAGGTTCTCCTACACTCCCTACCCTAGTAAAGACGTATCCTCAAACAGAATGAGACAGCTACAGATGTCCAACTGCTGGACAAAGGGAGTCAAGGGCTAATATTCTTTATTCTCTTTATTCTTTAATTAGTTATTCTTATTCTTTATTCTCAGGTTACTGCCACACCTAGGAAGACATTGGTGGCCACCAAACGAACAACTTCAAGCAAGCAAGGAAACAGTGATAAGCAAGCATTTGGTGCAGAAACCAGGCCACAGGGAATGAAGATTTTAAAGACATAGTTCCTATCTTTAAAATGTATAGATACTTATTCTGAAACTTACTGGAGATGACAAAAGAGAAAGAAAAAGAATAAAAGGTAGAAGAATGTACCATTCCAACCTCAGGGCATTTATACATGCTTTTCCTTCTACCTGGGATGATTTCCCACCAGATCTCTCAGAACTGATTCCTCCTTACCCTCTAGATCTCAATTCAACTGTCGCCTCCTCAGACTTACCCTGACATCTCTCTACCCATATAAAGCATCCCGCCCCACCCCTTATCACTCTCTAGTACACACTGTTTTCTTCATTGCATTTATTAGTACCCATATTTGTGTTTTTTATTTTGTTTGTTGACTTGCTTATTTTCTGTCCTCCCCATTAGAGTGGGTTTAGATATCTTTGTTCTGTCTTATTCACTGTACCCCAGTGCCTTCAGTAGTGTCTGGGATATAGTTTCTCATAATAACTGTTGAATGGATAAATTGATGGAATAATCAATGAATAGCTCTGAAAATAGTGAAGAAGAGAAGAAAGTGGCATGAAGCAATAGATGATATAGATAAAGAAACAGCAAATAATAGAAAAGAAATAAAGAGAATATAGCCAAATTGAGAAACTCAAAGAAAGCAGGTAAAGAAAGAGAAAAAGAAATTTACTACTTCTCTGGCAGTCCAGTGGTTAAGACTTTGCTCTCCAATACAGGGAGTATGGGTTCAATCCCTGGTTGGGGAGCTAAGATTCTACATGCCTCATAGCCAAAAAGTCAAAACATTTAAAATATATATATATATATGGTAACAGAATTCAATGAAAACTTTAAAAATGGACCACATCAAAAAAACTCTTTTTAAAAAAATAAGGGAAGAAAAAGAACTTCAGAAGAAAATTGCAGAGGGAACAAAAGAGTTAAAATCTGCAGCTGATGCTCAGATGCTTGGTGTCTGAACAGGATGATCAAGGGGAAGAGTGCTGAACAAGGGTCTTGCATCTCATCTGCATCCCTTTATCCATCAAAATCTGACCAGGAAGCAGAGTGGGAAATTGTCACACATGTTACATTCTTGTTTGTGCTGAAAACTATTACAATAGCTCAGAACCAGCCCTGCAGGAATAGAAAGGTCAAAAGACAATCTGTTTCTTGTAAATAAATAATAATAAATTACCATGTTTGAATACATTCAGGAACCCCACCGTGCTGCAGTGCCATTCTGGATTAGAATCTCTTGATGACAGCCCAGGGCCTTGGGGCCCAGAAGGTCCCTACTGTCTGCCTGAATACCATCTCCTATTTTCATTCCGGCAAATTACTGCCTCCTCTCCATTTATTCTTCTTCTCCTTCTAAGATTCCTACCAGAATTCTAATGCTTAACTTTCCTCTTTTCTCCCAAAGATGTGTCCCTCCCAAATGCTTTATGGTGACTTCATTGGCTGAATCCTTCAGTTCACTAATTTGTTCTTTAGCTGTATCCATTCTGCTGTCTAACTTACGCATTGACAATATATTTTCCATTTTTTACAAGATACTTTTCATGTCCCAAATCTCAAAATGGTTCTTCAAAACTTCTTTTTTAAATTTATTTTATGTATTTATATTTTTGGCTGCACTGGGTCTTCATTGCTACTCACAGGCTTTCTCAAGCTGTTGTGCAGGGGCTTTCCATTGCAGTGGCTTCTCATTGTGGAGCACAGTCTGTAGCATGCTCAGGCTCAGTAGCTGCAGCTCAAAGGCTCTAGAGCACAGGCTCAGTAGCTGTGGTGCACTGCTTTAGTTGCCCTGTAGCCTGTGGGATCTTCTCTTAGCAGGCATCGAACCTGTGTCCGCTGCATTGCAAGGACCACCAGGGAAGCCCTCTTCAAAATTTCTTATTCCTAGTTTATGTTCCTAAGATCTTTGCTTATTCCTATCAGGTTATTGGTTTCCCTTATTTAAAGAAAAAAAAAACTGTCTAATTCATTATTTCTGCTTCTTATGGCATAGATTATAGAATCTGATATCTTATTATATTTTCCTATGAGATCATATTCTTTGGAACTATCAGGTACTTTGGCTGTGATGAGTAAAGGGAGGGAGTAGATGGGGTTGGTGGCAACATCCTTGACCCCATTCTGTATTTTTTCTGGTAGACAGGGTTGTGGGAAGGATAGTTCAAGTCAGAGAGGCTGGTGTAACAATTCCTTCACATTCCTTTCCTTTATTGCCTCTATCCCTCTCCTCTCCTGGGAATGGGCCAGGTTCTAGGCTGCAGACAATGCTGCTCTCCACGAGCGGCCACCCTCTGTTGGGAATATTCAGAGGCCAGCCAGCTCATCAGCAGTCCTTGCCATCAGTTCTCCACCCCACAGAACTCCAACCATGTTTGGCTATTATGCCAACTGCCTCAGGCTAGCACTGGGCTAAGGCCCCATTTTCCCTGACTGCAATAGCTAAAAGGGGGCCAACTCTTAAGTTCTCACCTTGCCTACCTGTCATCTGTGGCATCTGAATCTCTTTCAGCACCAATACTCTATCACTTTCACCCTCTCCAAATGATTCCATAGTTTTAGTTGTGTTCTAGGATCCATGATATGAGAGTTGGACCATGAAGAAAGTTGAGTGCCAAAGAACTGATGCTTTCAAATTGTGGTGCTGGAGAAGACTCTTGAGAGTCCTTTGGACAGCAAGGAGATCAAAGCAGTCAATCCTAAAGGAAATCAACTCTGAATATTCATTGGAAAGACTGATGCTGAAGCTGAAGCTCCAATACTTTAGCCACCTGAGGTGAAGAACTGACTCATTTGAAAAGACCCTAATGCTGGGAAAGATTGAAGGCAAAAGAAGGGCACAGCAGAGGATGAGACAGTTGGATGGCATCACTGACTCCATGGACATGGATTTGAGCAAACTCCAGGAGATAGTGGAGGACAGAGGAAGCTGGCATGCTGCAGTCCCTGGAGCCACAAAGAGTTAGCCATGACTTAGCAACTGAACAGCAACAGGATCCATGAATCTCTCTCTCACTTCTGCAACATCTCCAGCATTAAATTCAGAAAGGAGTGAGAAGTCTTTATCAGTTCTCCATCTTGGCTAGTCCATTCTTCATTCATAGACTAATGCACACACACTCAATAAAGCATAATAGTTGGGAACTCAGGTAAGCATATTTGCAGGACAAATTTTCTGGAAATGCTGCAACAATAAATAGACTCATCTTAAATTTTGATAGAAATTGTTCAAGTGCCTTCAAAATGGTGTACCAATTTTCACTGTCAATCTCAGTGCCAGTTCCCCTGCAAAAATTGTATACATGGAGTTTTACCAAACATGTCAAAGTTTACAACAAAAATATACAGAAAAAAGCCCTCGTTCCTTCAATGTGCTGTTTGTTAGTATTGAGGAAAATTGGCTGTTTTGTCATATATTACAGCATTTCTTATACTAGTTAGAAAGAGTGCTTGACTAAATATCATCTAAGTGGCTTGTTAAATAATTTGTGGAATATTCAATTTATAGGAAAAATAACAATGATGAATAAATATAAGGAAAAATATTCTAGCTATAATTAAAGAAATAGGAAATAAAACAATAAATATGAAACTATTATTTTTAACCTCATACAATTGGGAAAGATCTAAAAATGTAATAGCTTCCATGGTTGGCAAAGTCCCAGTACTGCTTCTGCTAACACTAACTCAAATAAAAGTGATGACCTCTGTCATATACTTTCCCCCCCCCCCCAAATCTTGCCTTTTCTACTTTCCTACAAGCTACTGAAAAGGTAGCATTAAAATATTTTCTACCACTTATTTTCTCACTCTCTCTGAACTTGACACCCATACTTCCTAAAATCTTGATGAGAAACAAGGTAAAGAGAGAAAGAAATCAACTAGAATTCCACTTGCCAAAGTTTAGTCCTCCAAGCATTTGACACACAAGAGATTACCTAATGCCATTAAAAAAAATGTTTTTATTGGAGTATATTTGGTTTACAATGTTGGGTTAGTTTCTGTTTTACAATGAAGTGAATTAGCGATATGCATACATACATCCCTTCCCTCTTTAACCTCCCTCCCGCACCCCAACTCCACTCATCTAGGTCATCACAGAGCACTGAGCTGAGCTCCCTGTGCTATAACACAGGTTCCCACTAGCTATTTATTTTATACATGGTAATATATTTGATGCAGAAGGAAATGGCAACCCACTCCAGTGTTCTTGCCTGGAGAATCCCATGGATGGAGGAACCTGGTGGGCTATAGTTCATGGGGTTGCAGAGTCGGACACAAATGAGTGGCTAACACACAATGTATTTGAAAGTCGCTTAGTTGTGTCTGACTCTTTGCAACCCCATGGACTGTAGTCTGCCAGGTTTCTCTGTTCAGGGAATTCTCTAGGCCAGGATACTGGATTCCTTTTTCCAGGGGATCTTCCCAATCCAGGGATCAAACCCAAATCTCCCCCATTGCAGGCCAATTCTTTACCACCTGAGCCACCAGGGAAGTGGTAGTGTATTTATGTCAAGCCAAATCTCCCAATTCATCCCATCCCTCCCTTTTCCCTTCTCTATCTACATGTCCATTCTCTGTGTTGTGTCCCTATTCCTGTGCTGGAATTAGGTTCACCTATACCATTTTTCTAGATTCCACATACATTAAAGGAAACCATGAAAAAGACAAAAAGACAACCCTCAGAATGGGAGAAAATATTTGCAAACAAAGCAACAGACAAAATGCTCAATGTTAAAACAAAAAAGCAGGCCAACCAAAAAATAATAGCCAGAAGACCTAAAGAGACATTCTCCAAAGAAGACATACAGATGGCCAACAAACACATGAAAAGATTGAAGTCGCTCAGTCATGTCCAACTCTTCGCGACCCCATGGCCTGTAGCCTACCAGGCTTCTTGGTCCATGGGATTTTCAAGGCAAGAATACTGGAGTGGGTTACCATTTCCTTCTCCAGGAGATCTTCTCAACCCAGGGATTGAACCTGGGTTTCCCTCATTGTAGGCAGATGCTTTACTGTCTGAGCCACCAGGGAACACCCTCACTAATTATTAGAGAAATGTAAATCAAAACTACAATGAGGTATCACCCCACATGGTCAGAACGGCCATCAAAAAAAAAAAAAAAATGTTGGAGAGAGTGTAGAGAAAAGGGGACCCTCCTACACTGTTGGTAAATGGATACGCTATGGAGAACAGGATAGAGGTTCCTTAAAAACTAAAAATAGAATGAACCACCTAGTGTCTTAATATGGTCCCTTTGAAGGCAGTGATATCTGAGGACTTGAGTACTTACTTGGACTGTAACCCCTGGAAGCAACAGTAAGTGGGTGATGAGAATGAGTCAGGAAAAGGGTAACCATCCCAAAGGAGCAGTTCTGAGCTGGTTAATGCTGTGGGCAGCTGAGGGTCAGCCCCACTGTGGCCTTGTGAGGAATAGTATTGCACCTCAGGATCGTCTCTATGAAGGAGAGGTGGCAAGGATCTTTGTTCACTGCCTCCCATCCCTTATCCTTTGAGGGTTATCTAGGGGCTCACTAACTTTCCTGCTATTCCAGGCTATGATGTGGCTTCAGAAAAATACACTGAGGTATGAGCATGGAGATTAGATATTAGCAGAATGTTGGCAGCCTCCATGGGAATGGACCTCTAGCACGAAATCTGCAATCATGGTGAGCCAAGGGCATGGAGCAGATGCACAAAACACATCCACCCAGCCCTACCCTGGGCCTATTGTGACTGTGATTAAGGAGGAGGTCATAGCGAGGAAAGTTCTTCCAGCTCTTAAGAAGGCCTTGCCTTTTCCAACATGGCTACTCCTAAGGTAGCTGAGAAAACCTTGGCTCAAGAAAAATACAAGTATCTCTAACCAAGACAAGAATCTTTGCTGTTTCAGTTCCTGGAAAAGTCTTCTTGACCCCCTAGTGTGACTCTGTTCTCTCTCCAGCTCCAGGCCCTGAGTCTGAGGGACTCAGCTAAAGTTCTGCTGAAATTACAAATAAATGACTTAAAATGACTCAAAACTATCTGTGTCCCAGTTTCGTTCCTTTTATGGCTGAGTAATATTTCTTTGTGTATATGTGCCACAACTTCTTTATCCATTCATCTGTCCAACCATTTAAGTTGTTAATTGTAGAGACCTGGATGGACCTAGAGTCTGTCATACAGAATGAAGAAAGTCAGAAAGAGGAAAACAAATATCACATATTAACATATATATGTGGAACCTAGAAAAATGTTACAGATAAACGTATTTCTAGGGCAGGAATAGAGTTACAGACCTAGACAACAGACCCGTGGACATGGGGTATTGGGGGAGGGTAGGATGAACTGGGAGATTAGGATTGACATATATACATATATGTGTAAAAAAGGGACTAGATCAGATAGACAGAGTGCCTGATGAACTATGGACAAAGGTTCGTGACATTGTACAGGAGACAGGGAGCAAGACCATGCCCAAGAAAAAGGAAGGTGAAAAAGCAAAATGGCTGTCTAAGGAGGCCTTACAAATAGCTGTGAAAAGAAGAGAAGCAAAAAGCGAAAGAGAAAAGGAAAGGTATAAGCATCTGAATGCAGAGTTCCAAAGAATAGCAAGGAGAGATAAGAAAGCCTTCCTCAGCGATCAATGCAAAGAAATGGAGGAAAACAACAGAATGGGAAAGGCTAGAGATCTCTTCAAGAAAATTAGAGATACCAAGGGAACATGTCATATAAAGATGGGCTCATAAAGGACAGAAATGATAGGAACCTAACAGATGCAGAAGATATTAAGAAGAAGTGGCAAGAATACACAGAAGAACTGTACGAGAAAGATCTTCATGACCCAGATAACCATGAAGGTGTGATCACCGACAGTCACCTAGAACCAGACATCCTGGAATGTGAAGTCTAGTGGGCCTAGGAAACATCACTACAAACAAAGCTAGTGGAGGTGATGGAATTCCAGTTGAGTTATTTCAAATCCTAAAAGATGATGCTGTGAAAGTGCTGCACTCAGTACGTCAGCAAATTTGGAAAACTCAGCAGTGGTCACAGGACTGGAAAAGGTCAGTTTTCATTCCAATCCCAAAGAAAGGTAATACCAAAGAATGTTCAAACTACTGCACAATTGCACTCATCTCACACACTAGTAAAGTAATGCTCAAAATTCTCCAAGTCAGGCTTCAGCAATATGTGAACTGTGAACTTCCAGGTGTTCAGCTGGTTTTAGAAAAGGCAGAGGAACCAGAGATCAAATTGCCAACATCTCCTGGATCATCAAAAAAGCAAGATAGTTCCAGGAAAACATCGACTTCTGCTTCATTGACTATGCTAAAGCCTTTGACTGTGTAGATCACAATCAACTGGAAAGTTCTGAAAGAGATGGGAATACCAGACCACCTAACCTGCCTCTTGAGAAACCTATATGCAGGTCAGGAAGCAACTGTTAGAATTGGACATGGAACAACAGACTGGTTCCAAATAGGAAAAGGAGTACCTCAAAGCTGTATATTGTCACCCTGCTTATTTAACTTCTATGCAGAGTACATCATGAGAAACACTGGGCTGGAGGAAGCACAAGCTGGAATCAAGATTGCCAGGAGAAATAACAAGAACCTCAGATATACAATGACACCACCCTTGTGGAAGAAAGTGAAGAAGAACTAAAGAGCCTCTTGATGAAAGTGAAAGCGGAGAGTAAAATAGTTGGCTTAAAGCTCAACATTCAGAAAGCTAAGATCAGGGCATCCAGTCCCATCACTTCATGGCAAATAGATGGGGAAACAGTGGAAAGAGTGCCTGACTTTATTTTTCTGGGCTCCAAAATCACTGCAGATGGTGATTGCAGCCATGAAATTAAAAGACGCTTGCTTCTTGGAAGGAAAGTTGTGACCAACATAGACAGCATATTAAAAAGCAGAGACATTACTTTGCTAACAAAGGTCCATCTAGTCAAGGTTATGGTTTTTCCAGTGGTCACGTATGGATGTGAGAGTTGGACTGTGAAGAAGGCTGAGCGCCGAAGAATTGATGCTTTTAAACTGTGGTGTTGGAGAAGACTCTTGAGAGTCCCTTGGACTGCAAGGAGATCCAACCAGTCCATTCTAAAGGAGATCAGTCCTGGATTTTCTTGGAGGGCCTGATGTTGAAGCTGAAACCCCAACACTTTGGCCACCTGATGTGGAGAACTGACTCATTTGAAAAGACCCTAATGCTGGGAAAGATTGAGGGCAGGAGGAGAAGGGGACGACAGAGGATGAGATGTTTGGATGGCATCACCAACACAATGGACATGGTTTTAGGTGAACTCTGGGAGTTGGTGATGGACAGGGAGACCTGGCGTGCTGCAGTACATGGGGTCACAAAGAGTCGGACATGACTGAGTGACTGAACTGAACTGATATGTAAAATAGATAGCCCGTGGGAAGCTGCTGTATAACAGGCAGCTCAGCTTGGTATTCTGTGATAACCTAGGGAGATGGGATGAGGATGGGGTGGGAGAGAGCCTCAAGAGGAAGGGGATATATGGATACATATAGCTGAATCATTTCATTGTATAGGAGAAACCAACAGAACATTGTAAAGCAATAATATTCCAATTTAAAAAAAAACTCGGTGTCTACAAAGTAAGGTGCTAGAAGTCAGATAAAAGTCCTCTGTTTTTCACCTATACCAAAGTCATCCAATTCCTAAGACCTTCTGCTTCCAAGAGCTGACTTTGGCCTTGGGGGCTCCATCAGTAACACCCGTTACTCTGCATTGTTCCTTTCCTCAATAACTAGTCCTTTTGTGGAATTATCTTCATTTATTTTTAGTTTCTTTTTTACCCTTGTGTGGAAATTTTAAGACTTCCCTGACAGCTCTCTGTATGTTGAAAATTCAGGGATGTCAGTCATGCCTTTTCCTTCCCATATGGATTCTAACCAATTTGAGGAAAAGATGCAAAGACCCAGGAGAGGATCAAGAGAAGGATGAGCTTTTACTTACAGAGTTGAATTGGAGAGCATTACATGGCTCCCCTTATAAATCTGCATGATCTACATGGTCCAGTTTTACCAATCTAGTTACAGAGTGAGAAGGTGCAGCAAACACAGAAGAGGCTGCCTGGTCTTTAAAAGGAGAAAGACATTTAAGTAAATAAAATCTTTAGAAAAGAATATGAAGGACTTCCCTGGTAATTTAGTGGCTAAGAATCCACCTGCCAGTGCAGGGGACACGTGCTCAATCCCTGGTCCAGGAATACTCCATGTGCTGAGGAGAAGCTGAGCCCACGTGCTGCACAGCTACTGAGCCTGCGCTCTAGGGCCGTGCTCCACAACGAGAGAAGCCACCACAATGAGAAGGCCACGCTCCACAACCAGAGAGTAGCCCTCATTCACACCAGCTAGGGAAGCCAGGGCACAGCAACGCAGACCCGGTGCAGCCACAAAGAAAGAAGCAAACATTTTTAAAAAGAATGCAAAGAAGAGCAAGTACTAGAAAAAAACTGAGATATGATCCTCAAGATATTTTGCTTCTCTACCAATCAATTTCTCACTCGATAAGTGAGCATCTACTTACTATCCCAAACGTGTGTTTCAGTGAACGCTAGAACAATCTAGCAGCTACAGTGAAGACTAGATGTCCCTCCTCTGAAATGTCAAATATTTAAATTGATTACTCAACGTTTAATAATACAATTCCAATGTTATTAAACAAAAAAGGAGAGGGGGGAGAAAGGCCCACATGTGTGGTACCTGGGAGGAAATAGGTCCAAAAAAAGGAAGGAAGAGAGACAGAAGGAAGCAGGGAGATTCATAGAGAAGAAGAAAGAGAGAGAGAAGTGGAAGGAGGAAGACCATGGACAGAAAGAGGGAAGGATGGAAGCCTGCCCACTGGAATGCCCAACAAGGAGGTCAGCCCAATCTTGCCCAAGTGCATATGCTTCCCCCCCACACTTATTAAAAAGCAAAAGTGTTAACTGAGCCACCTTTCTCTACAGGCTAAAGGTGAGAGTAGAGAAAATAGGAATGGCACCCACTTACAACCTGCTGCTAATTTCCTTTAGACCTTGAACTTATAATAGTTAGGATGTCTGCTTCAGAGGCTAAAGAAAATCACGAACATTAACAGAAGGTTTCATATGCAGAACTTTTGAAATACCAATAATCCTAAGAGGTCCCCAGTAAGCTCTCTCCTTTTTGCACTCCTATATTTATACAAAATGAGGCATATTCCCTATTGAAAAAACCCAGGCCTACTTGGACATCTCCAGGCATGTCTACCCACCCGCCCCAATTCTGAGCACCAAAAGCTGCCTCTGAGAAATCATTATTTATTGCACACCCATCCGTGTGAGAGATTTGTCACGGCTGCAGAAACACTTGCATTCTCTGCACATCTTCATGCCTTTGGGAACCCTAACCACAAAATGAGTTGATTTTAACTGTGTCTTGTGGGGAGGGTACCTATTTTTAGCAATTATCTTTGGAGTCCCTGAAATAAAAGCTTCTGAAAATTAATGATTTTCACCAAGGTGTTGGCTTCTTTATATGCAGAGTTCAACTGCACAAGATCACAGTAAAACCAGACAGATAGTATTAAGGGAAGAGTGGTTTTTCCAAGAAGAGGATACAGAGAAGGAGATGGTACAGGATAAAGAAAAGATCTAGGGACACAGACTTGGGAAGTGTTAGTCACTCAGTCATGTTTGACTCTTAATGACCACATGGACTGTAGCCCAACAAGTTTCTCTGTCCATGGAGTTCTCCAGGCAAGAATACTGGAGTGGGTAGCCATTCCCTTCTCTACTGACTAAATACTAAATGACCACGGGGGAATCACTCCCTGTCTCTGATTCTCGGTTGTCTTTTTTTTTTTTTTTAATGGAGAAATTATATGTGATGAAACAAAAATGAGTCTACTTAAAATTTGACCTCGGAATTTCTCCTAAGAAGAGAACTGATCTAACTTTTCATAAGAACATATTTCAGTAGGTAGTTCAGTGTATAAAATGAGACATTCTATCCCTGGGGGTCCCAGGTTTAGAACTCTGCCTTTTCACTGCTGAGGGAGAGGACTCAATCCCTGGTTGGGGAACTAAGATCTCACAAGCTGCATGGCACAGCCAAAAACGGAGAGCAAGACATTCTAAACTATACAGATTAATCAGGAGCAAGTATAAAGGAGATCTAAACTTTTTTGAATAAGAAATGAACAGGAATTTAGCATTAAGTCAGCTAATAGGAAGAGTGAAGAAATTCAAAGGATAGGGGAAGGGATTTCAAGTAGGGTAGGGAACTGATGTTAGAAAATAAGAGATGACCAGTTAAACATGAGTGGAATGATGTCTGTCATTTTTCACAACAAAGCAGTGAAAAGCATATGCATGGATCTCTTTCACCCTCAGCACTAGAAGGCTTCCTGTTCCCTTTAGAACTCACCAGAAGAGAGAGCGCCATTTGCTTGGGTTCCTGAGTGACCATATGGAGCTAAGCCCTGCTTGGCAGTAATACAGGGCATGCCACTGTAAGACACAGAGTTTCACTGTTACAGTAGTATAACCTAGTTTCCTCTGGGTCTCCTTTCCTGCTTCTAGCATAAGTGCCCTAACAACTTCCAGAAAAAAAATGGGTTTCCACCACATATGGGATTGAGACTGGTGCTGGTCCCATTTCACTCTCTTCACTGCTGTTTCTGTGCTGAGGGAGTAATGACTTCTGCAGATCAAATCCCCTCACCTGTTGGATAGAAGCTGCCAATAGGAGGTGACAGCAAGAGCTCAGAGACTGAGGGGAGACAGATGCTGGGGTATTTACTCCTGGGCCCCAGCTGGGCTCTGGTTCTGTCCACCTACCACCACTAATCCTGGATGGTTGGCCCCCTTCCACCTGTAGCATTTCCAGGTTCTAGTAACGCTACTTCTCCCCACATGCGTCCCCCACAGTGGTGACGTGTCCCCACTGTTGCTGTTCCTGGGTGCCTCATTCACTGCGGTTGGCTCCTTCCTCCTACCCACACCTCTGTAAAGAGAGGCTACCATTCCTCTCTCCAGGAACTCTGATGTTTACAAGGCCAACACCAATTTTATTTACATTTCAGAGGATGAAGTGAACCTACTGTGCTGAAGGAGGTAAGAATACCCAGACAATCGAATACAAATAATGACTTTAAAAAATTATATGAAAGGGCCTGGAACATAGGATGTATGGCACACATATGGATCTGAATTGAAGAAATAAAGCTTTTGTTTCAATGAGACGTCTGAGCACATCATATCTGTCCATTTCACACTTGCCTTGAAACAGCTGTCGGTCCTTAGTTGACATAGGCTATAAATGGAGAAGATTGTCAGTATCTCCTTAAACAAATCTCTTGTGGATTTCATCTCAGCTTTAACAGAGGCTCCTCGGGATGGGGTTGCAGGGAACTTGAGGTGACACTGAACTCCTGGGGATATTCTTTTTACTTCCCCTACAAGACCTCCTAAATGAAGAGAACGGATACCCATCAGGCCCTTCCATCTCTTCCCTCTCCCTGCACAGGTCTCACATTGCCCCACAGAGAATGTGAAAATCTGCGTGCGTGCTAAGTCACCTCAGTCGTGTCCGACTGTTTGCAACCCTATGGACAGTAGCCCAACAGGCTCCTCTGTCCATGGGATTCTCCTGGCAAGAACAGTGGACTGGGCTGCCATTTCCTCCTCCAGGGGAACTTCCCAACCCAAGGATCGAATTTGTGTCCCTTAAATCTCCTGCACTGGCAGGCAAGCTGTTTACCACTAATGCCACCTGGGAAGCCCATAAAAATCTGAGGGCTTTCTCTTTTGGATATGTTACTATTTTCCTGGATATCACTTTTTAAAAATTTTATTGGACTGCTTAGTTGATTTACAATGCTGTTAGTTTCAGGTGTACAGTAAAGCGACTCAGTTATACATATACATATATTCATTTTTTTAAAGATTATTTTCTTATATAGGTTATCACAGAAGACTGAGTAGAGTTTCCTGAGCTTTCTTTTCTTTCCTCACTCAGACACTGAGTCGGGCACCTACACAATGAGTGGGCAGCATCTAATAAGAGTGGAGAAGCCAAAATGCTATGATTTGGTATAAGCATAAATTAGATACCAAATCATGTTTGATGAGGTAAAAGTAGACTTGAGGAGCTAATCATTGTCAAGGAGATCTGTTAAATATTGACCCAGTAACTCACAAAGCAGTCTACAGGAAAATGGGAAACTGATGCGAATGGTAAGAGTGGGGTATGTCAGTATAAGCAGCAACTCCAGAACTCATCCCTCAAATAGAATAAGATGTGAGTGATACCCCCTGGGGCCTGTAGTGTAGGGCACTCATTTCTCCAGAGTCTAGAAGACAACTCAGCAAAGATGAATCCTTGCAGTTCTTTGGGAAACTCTGGTGGCTACCTCTATCCCTTCACAGACATTCATTCTCCTCTTGGTTTTAAAGACATAGTTCTCTGAGTCAGGCTTACGATGAGCTAGGCTGTCCTTCCATGAAGTGGGGAAATCTAAGAGGAGCTGCCACACCTTCAGATGGCCCATCCAGCTAGGACTGTCTAACAAATTTGCTCAGTCCTGCTGCTCTTAGTGAGGCCAGACAGAGGGAGAGAGTGAAACGTATTATCCTTTCTAACATAAGTGACTTTGTTTTAAGGCTGTAATCTTTTTTATTGGCATATAATTGATTTATAATATTGTGTTAGTTTCTGCTGTACAATGAAGTGACTCGGCTATATGTACTTACATGCATATATCCCCTCTCTCTTGTTCCTCCCTCCTATGCCCTCCCTCATCCCACTCATCTAGGTCATCACAGAGCACCGAGNCTGGGATTTCTTTGGAAGGAATGATGCTAAAGCTGAAACTCCAGTACTTTGGCTACTTCACGTGAAGAGTTGACTCATTGGAAAAGACTCTGATGCTGGGAGGGATTGGGGGCAGGAGGAGAAGGGGACGACAGAGGATGAGATGGCTGACGGCATCACTGACTCTATGGACGTGAGTCTGAGTGAACTCCAGGAGTTGGTGATGGACAGGGAGGCCTGACATGCTGCAATTCATGGGATTGCAAAGAGTGGGACACGGCTGAGTGACTGAACTGAACTGAACTGAACTGATACCTGTCCTATCCTTGTTATAACCTTCTACTGTAGCCTCAGTTCAGACCCTACACTGGACCACAGAAATGACCCCACAATTTACTTCCCTGTTTTCAGTTTCATCCTGATCATCATCCCCATCCTAATCCAATCCTTCCCACCACATCTGAAATCACATCCCTAAAGTGCAGATCTGAGTGTGCATGCTAGGCAGCTTAGTTTAGGCTGGGCTACATAACAAACTCCAAACCTCAGGGGCTTAACAGAACGGTTTATTTCTCATTTACATACCAGTCCAATGTGAGTTGTAGAGTTCTTCTCGGGGTCCCAGGCTGCTTCTGTTTTAATTATGTCATCTGCAGCTCATGGCCTGGTAGATAACAGCTAAGCCTAGACCCCAGTGGCTCAGCTGGTAAAGAACCCACTTGCTGATGCAGGAGACACAAGAGACAGGAGTTTGATACCTGGGTCAAGAAGATTCCCTGGAGAAGGAAACTGCAACCCACTGCAGTATTCTTGCCTGAAAAATTCCATGAACAGAGGAGCCTGACTGAGTGCACACACACATACAAGCCTAGACCAGTAATTCTCAAACTTTGATCTCAGGATCCCTTTACAGCCTTAGAGAAATCTGTTCATGTGGATTAAAACTAGCAACTTTCACTATATTTGAGATTGAAACAGAAATTAAAAAATTTTTTTAAACTATTTGTTCATTTAAAAATAACTAACTCATTACATAGTAATATAATAAAATACTTTTTATGAAGAATAAAATAAAACAAGCAAATAGAACATTTTGTTCCAAAACAAAGCAGTTAGCAAGAAGAGTCGTGTTGTTTTGCATATTTTTTCAAATCTTTTTAACATATGATTTAATAGAAAAGAGTGGAATTCTCATATCTGCTTTTGTGTCCAATCTGTTGCGATATGTTGTTTTGGTTGAAGTAATAAGGAAAATCTAGCCTCATACAGATGTGTAATTTAAAAGAGTATTGTAATAATGTTTTCAGATAATTGAGGATATTCTTCTTTGAAACAATCCTCAAACTTGACAAGTGCTTATTTTCTTACGGGTTATTTGCAATATAGACAATGAAATCCTATCAGTGAACTTTTCCTATTCTGCTACATAAAATATATCGGTCAATCATACAGTTTGAAGAGTCTTTTACTTGCATGGTTTCGCAACATCATGCATTGATCATTTGGAAACTATTGGTTCGCTAAACTACTCAGAACTTCAAAAAAGTGACACATATTATTATGCAACATTTAAAAAATTACATCCCTTAACATCACCCATTTCATCAGAAATGTCTTTAAGAATTGGGAAGCTGTTGAGCTCATGTTGGCACATACACATTTTTCAAAACTCTAATTTTCTCTTGGAGGATAAACTTTATGATCTGCAATACTGTCAGTTGCTTTTCCTGAAGTTATAGATTTCATTCATTCTCAAGAAATACCTCTATCTGAATAACCATCATTTATCTGTCATTGTTCTTTCAAGAAAAAAACGGAGTTACACTTAAAAGCAGCTAGATCATTTTTTTTCTAAGCTGTATTTTGAAACAAAAAATTTAGCAAGAGGAGTGGCATTATTTTCCATCTTGAAACTTATTTTTAATGTTGGGCTTGCAGATCAATTGCATAAGCACCTTTTCTCAAGACAACCATCTCACCTTAATTGGCAGCAGAAATGCTTTGTACATTCATCCCATTTCATCACTGAGAATAATAAAGAAACTCAAGCCTCAAGAACTTAATAAAATTAATCACTTTTACTACTACCCCAAGGATATTTACAAGTGACACTGGCATTCTTTATAATTCAGATGTGTAGCGATGAAGAATACAGTGACTACTGATAAGAGTTTGTGCCACTGCTTTGAGTTATTTGGGTGCCAGTTTTATTATGAAATAGTTTTTACATCAGTATGACTGTGAGATGCCCTGGGATCAGTTTTCCACACTTTGAGAACTCTGGCCTAGTCCACTCTGATTAATACAGTATGTTATATACATTCCTTCCTAATCAGCTTCCCATCCCCAACACCAGTGCTGCACAGAGTTGTTTCATGAACTGGTGCCAATCCACGATGCACAACAAAATGCAGAAGTTGAGAGTGAGCATTTAGAAACTTTTATACTAAATTTATGTCTGTAGAACCCCCCCCAAAAAATACAAGGATGTTTTGTACACCTTTGTTTTTTGTTTTCTAACATATACTCATATTATATTTTACAAAATATCTATGACAAATTAAAATTTTTTTAAGCTCTTAATTTTCAAGTAAGAAAATAAAAATTTTTTTAATCCCATTTGTAACAAAGCCAATACCATACAGTCTACATTATTGTGGCTATGTACAAGATCTTCATATCAGGAAGTAATTCCTCCTACTTTATTCCTTTTTAAAATGCTTTAGCTCTTCAAACTTTTTCCTTTATGTGTAAATTTTAGAATACTTTTGTCTGTCAACTGCAAAATATATTCTGCAATTTTGAGAGAAGTTGTGATAAGCCTATCAATTTGTAGAGAATTAACATCTTTATTATGTTAAGACTTTCAATCAAGGAACATGGCATGTATCTACATTTATTAAATCTTTTATTTCTTTCATCAACATTGTGTAATTTTCAGTGTACAAGTCCTGTACATGTCTATTATGAAATATTTTATTTTTGAGAGGTTATAAATGGGATTGTAGTTTTAACTTTAGTCCCCACATGTTCACTGCTAGTACATAGAAACACAATTTTTTTTATGTTTTTAAATGTTTATCTTGCATCTTGAAAACTTTCTGATTCACTTATAAGTCCTAGGAGTTTTGCTTATTTATAGATTTGTAGGGACTGTTTTATTTTTTATTTTCCAGGTTGTACACATTTCATTTCCTTTCTCACCATTGCATAGGCTAGCTCTTTCAGCATTATATTGGTTTCTAGTTTGATTCTATTTTGATTGTAGAACACATTCCACACTATTTCACTCAAACTTGTAAAACTGTGATACCAGTAGACTGTAGTGAGTTATGTATATATACTGTAATACCAAGAGCAACTACTAAAAGGCTACACAAAAGATGTGTACACCAAAACATTACATGCGAATAAAAATGGAATTTAAGCAAATCAAGAAGACAGGAAAAATAAAATAGAGAAACAAAAACTGAGGGAACAAACCAGAAACAACACATAAAAAGGTAGACTTAAGCCCAACCTTTCCCTTCTCCAGGGCACCTTCCCAACGCAGGGATCAAACCCAGGTCTCCCGCACTGCAGGCGGGTTCTTTACCAGCTGAGACACAAGGGAAGCCCACATTAAATGTAAATGATCTAATATACGAATAAAAGAAAGAGATTGGTAGACTAGACTTAAAAACATGATCCAAATTCAGGTGAAGTATAGAACACTTACCTTCCTTTACATTTCATTTCCTTCTATGATTTGCACATGTTTTAAATATTTCCTTTATATATATTTAGAATTACAATCAGTTATATTTTTGCCTCAAATGTGAAACATGATTTAGAATACCCAAGAGAAGAATGAAAATCTATTGTATTTCCTATATTTTTTCTTACTTCTTTCTTCCTTGCTGGTATTCAAAGAGCCTTACTTTTATCATGTCCTTTCAGTTTAAAGAATTTCCTTTAATCATTATTTTAGGGCAAGTCTGCTGGTGACAAATTCTCTTTGTTTTCTATCATCTGAAAATGTCTGATTTTACCGTTATTCATGAAATATACTTTCGCTGGGTATAGGATTCCAAATTGCCAGTTACTTTATTTCAGTACTTTAAAAATGTTATGCCACCTCTTTCTGAACTCCATGGTTTCTGATTAGAAATCTACTATCATTCAAATTCTTTTTCCCCTACAGGTAAGGTATCTTTCCCCTCTGGCTGCTATCAAGTTTTTTCTTATGTCTTTAGTTGTCACAGATTAACTCTGCCATGTCTTGGCATGGATTTCTTTGGGTTTAACCTTTGGAGAGTATATTCATCTTCTTAAATCTGTAGGTTTATGCCTTTTGCCAAATTGGACAGTTTTCAGTCATTATTTCTTCAAGCACATATTTAGTTCCATCCTTGTTTTGCTCTATTTTTGGAACTTTGATGACATAATTATTAGATCTTTTTGCTATAGTCCTACAGGTCCCTGAACCTCTATTTTTTTTTTTTTAAGTACATTTATCTCTGTTCAGATTGGGTACTTCCTATCATTCTATCTTCCAGTTCACTGATTCCTCCTTCTATCTCTTCTACTCTGTTATTAACCCATTTCCTGAACTTTTTACTTCAATTATTATGTTTTTAAGTTCCATTATTTCCATTTGATTCTTCTTTATGTCTTATATTTGCTAGGACTTTCTATTTTTTATTTCTTTCAAGCACGTTTAGTTTTTTGTTGAAGCATTTTTATCATGGCTGCCTCAAAATCTTTGTCAGATAACCCTAAGTGAAGTGAAGTGAAGTGAAGTCGCTCAGTCATGTCCGACTCTTTGTGAACCCATGGACTACATGTAGCCTACCAGGCTCCTCTGTCCATGGGATTTTCCAGGCAATAGTACTGGAGTGGATTGCCATTTCCTTCTCCAGGGGATCTTCCCTACCCAGGGATTGAACCCAGGTCTCCCGCATTGTAGATAGACACTTAACCGTCTGAGCCACCTTTTTATTTCTTTCAAGCACGTTTACAATTTTTTGTTGAAGCATTTTTATCATGGCTGCCTCAGAGTCTTTGTCAGATAACTCTAATATCTCTATTATTTCCATTTTGGCATCTATTAATTTTTCATTCAGTCTGAGATCTTCCTGGTGCTTGGATTGATGCATTATTTTCAATTGAAATGTATACATGTTCATATTATGTTATGACACTTCAGATTTTAAGCCTTCTGTTTTGATTGGATTTTTTCTGATACCGTTTTGGAAACAAAAGAGGGCATGCCCCTCAGTTCCTGCCAGATGGATATGTAAATGCAGGTTCTCCACTTGGTCTTTGGATTGACATCTATGTATAGGTTTCCTCATTACTCTAAAGGGTGGGAGTAACTTCTCCCCATATGCTCTCAATGGACACCTTGGTGGGAGTGGCCTTGTTACTTCTGATCAATGATAAAGATTTAGGCCTCCTCTGGCACCACCCCAGAGGATACAGGAAGAGGAGCCTCATTACTGTCAGATGAGGGTGGAAGTTCAGACTCTCCACATGGTCTCCATTGATACTACAGGATGAGGATGGGGGACTTTTTACTGGCTGGCATAGATGAAGTCCCAGCTTTCTTATCATCCTTCTCCGATATTACCCATTGTGAGAGCTGGGGTACCTAACAAGAGTCTAACAAAAGTGCAAACAAAGGCTCCCCACTCAACTTTTGCCAGTGTGGTTGGGCCACAGTTTTGTGGTGCTTGGCTGCACCAGAGCAGTTATTACCTAAAGTTCAATCTCTTGGGACTTCCCCGGTGGTCCAGTGGTTAAGACTCCATGCTTTCAATGTAGGGGGTGTGGGTTTGATCCCTGATTGAGTAACTAAGATCCCACAGGCACGCAATGTGGCTAAAAAAAGTTACAAATCAAAATAGTCTTATCATTTGCTGGATTTCTCTTTTCATGAGCCTTTGGCTAGAGAAATGACGCTTTTATTCGGGTGTGTTTTGTTTTGTTTGTCTTTCTGCCTCACTAGCACTTCTGGATTGCTGGTTTCTTCAGCTCCAAGTCTGGGATGTGGGGTGAAAATAAAACCAAGTGAACTCACCGACATGTTCCTCCCTGGTCCTCAGCCAGTCTGGTTTTTTCTCTCCACCTTTCAGAGTCTTCTGATGCTTCTTTTATATATAATGTCCAGGAATTTTAGTTTTACTTAGCAGGAAGATTAAAGAAGAGTACCTCTACTTAATCTTTCCAAAAGTAGAAAATCTGAAACCAGTTTTCTTGGGGGGAAAAACCCTTATGAAAAAGAAAGTCTCTTTTACACTCTCTCCTTTTCTCCCTCCTTCCCACTGAAGTTGTAAGATCCTGGATATAACCTTACGGTCTTTATTTGTACTCTTTTAAACATTTACAAATGCACAATACACACATGAGCCAGAGTTTTGTCATGGTTATTGCAAAAAACAAAATCATATTCTATATATTTTTTATGTAACTTGAAATTCTCTTTAATAATGCATAATGAACATTCTTTCGGGTAAATAGTTATTCATCTAACATATTTTTTCATAGTTTTGTTAAATTATCTGATATTTCATGATATGGAAGGATCGTGCTATCTATTTTCAATTTTATTGTCTCGATAAATAAAATTTATATAGGATAGGTTACCAAAAGCAGGGCCAATCAAAACAAAGCAAATGGTATGTATATTTTTAAGTTAAACAAATATGGCATGGTTATGGTGCCAAAATGACTCATGATTTGTATTTTCACCAATGATACATGAGAACACATATTTCTTCCAGCATCCTCACCAGCTCAAGGCCCTTCCCCTCATTTCAGATTTTTGCCAGTCCGCCATGGGTAAAATAGTATTGATACTTTATTTTGATTGCCATATATTTACTGGCTACTTGGATGGTCGCATTTGTGCTTTTTTCTGTTTTTCTGTTGGCACTAGAATATTGTCCATCAGTTTGTGACAGCTCACTCCACAGTCTTAACTGTCATATGTATTACAGATATGTTTTCCTAACTCCAACCTATTGCCAGAGCATTTGTGAACATTTTACTTATCACACTTATAACATTGCATTTTCCTTCTCTGACAACTGCTGCCTCTGCAAAGGCTGTGCCCCTTAAACTAAGGGCCATTTGCTCAAGTCTCTAGCCCCAGTCCTAAGCAGTAATCTGTGCATAGTAGGTACTCATAGGGTATTTAAATTGGTTGTTGAATTTCCATTTCAATAAAAGTATTCCTTCATGTTCCCTCTCCTTTGGGCCACCTGAGTGACACATTAATTACAGATGTTCCATTAAGTGTCACCCTAAGCCTCAACAATTACAACCTGAAGCAAACAACCCAGACAAAATGACAGCATGCTCTTCCCCAGAGCTGCACTGTGGACAGGAGGAAGGACAAGAAAATTGCACAATCTGCTTGAATTTAGATGGAAGAAGTCAGTTCGTACGGGGCACTGTGGGAGAGGGGAGGGAATGTGCTTATTTGTTATTCCAGGTTATAAAGCTTGTTTTGGTGTTATGTGTCATTTAGAGAACAATCTGACATTTCAGATGGTTTAAAGCTTTTATGCTGAGCGATCTGCTTCTGGCAAAGGAGTGAGGTAAAGGAGGAAGAAGTAATTTCTCCTCAGTCTTACGGACTATGCTCCATCCTCCAGGTAAGGGGGAGACTCCTGGTCAGCCAACACTGCCAAAATAAAGGGTGACAAAAAGCAGAGGTTGGACGAATGATGAACGGAAGAGGCAGGGATGTGTGGAGAACGAGAAGCAGACAAACAAGACTTCCCTGGTGGTCTAGTAGTTAGGAATCCACCTGCCAATGCAGGGAACACAGGTTTGATCCCTGCTCCGGGAAGATCCCACATGCCTCAGAGCAGCTAAGTCCACGAGGCCACACTCTAGAGCCCACAATTCACAACTATTGAGCCCACATTCCCAGAGCCTGTGCTTCACAATAAGAGAAGCCACTGTGATGAGAAGCCCACACACTGCAACCGAGAGTAGCCCCCGCTTGTCACAACTAGAGAAAGCCCAGGGGTAGCAACAAAGACCCACTGTGGCTGAAAGTAATAAAACAAATAAATAAGAAAAGAGAAACAAAAATTATTTAGAAAAAGAAGTTGAGGAAGATGTGGGGGAAATAGAGGGGAGATGTGTTTGAGGAACGGACTGGACAGCAATTTGTGGGGATCACCCAGAGATAGAAAAAAAGAACCCAGTCTCCAAAGTGGGACACAGATCAGTTCTAATCTTACCTGGGTTACTTATTTATCATTTTGCCATGTGGTCCAAACTAACTGGTCACCTAAATGGCACATGAACTCACAGCTGCGGGCGCCAGACCCTCCTCTATCTCCCATTCCTGTGTGTTGTTGACACTTCGCCACTCAGACAGGATTCAAACCCAGCTGAAAGTCAGACTGGGACTTGAACCCACAGGCTGGGACTCAAACCCACTGTCTTTTAATTAGAATCACTCACCTGGTCTCAGATTCCTTATGAAGCCCAGGTTCCTAACGTCTCAGTGCAGAAGGAATTCAGTGGGAGATAAAGTAATAGGTAAGATGTGGATGTATTTGGAGAGACACACATTCCATAGATAGAGTGCTGTCAATCTCAGAGGAGCAGTGAGGGTGGCCCTGGAAGAAACACACTGCATAGAGTGTGGGCCGTCTCAGAAGGTGAGAGGCCCAGAAATAAGGAGTGGTTAGCTTTTATGGGCTGGGTAATTTCATAGGCTAATGAGTGGGAGGATGATTCAAACTATTTGGGAGAAAGGGTGAAGACTTCCAGGAACTGAGCCATGCCCACTTTTTGGTCTTTTATGTCAGCTCAGGACTGTCATGGTGCCTGTGGGTGTGTCATTTAATTAATGTATTACAGTAAGTATATAATGAGGCTCAAGGTCTACTGGAAGTTGACTCTTCCACCATCTTGGGCATAATTGGTTCTAACCACTTTATGTCCTATCCTCAGTGGCTATGCTCAGTGCTGAAGAATTGATGCTTTCAAGCTGTGGTGCTGGAGAAGACTTTTGAGAGTCCCTTAGGACAGCAAGGAGACCAAACCAGTCAATTCTAAAGGAAATCAGTCCTGAATATTCATTGGAAGGACTTATGCTGAAGCCGAAACTTCAATATTTGGCCACCTGATGCAAAGAATGGACTCATTGGAAAAGACCTGATGCTAGGAAAGATTGAGGGCAGGAGGAGAAGGGGGCAATGGAGGATGAGATGGTTGGATGGCATCACTGACTCAATAGACATGAGTTTGAGCAAATTCTGGGAGACAGAGAACAGGGAAGCCTGGCGTGCTGTAGTCCATGGGGTCACAAAGAGTCAGACACAACAGTGACGGAACAATTCACTGGCTATGTCATTCTTTTAAAGGCTGTGCTCTGCCCACTTCCTGCCTGTTTCATTACCACAGAAAATCTCTGTGTATTCCATTCCACACCTGATTGTTCTGTGTGCTTGACTGCTGTTGCTGGACTGGAGTTTTCTGCTAGGCTGGCCTCTTACGTGGAGCAAGATTCAGCCTTTGTTTCTGGAGGTCACTCTAAAGTACTTAGGATGAAAAGTCTAGTTTTTCCCAATTCCATTTCCGTAGCAGATCCTTGCCTCTGAGATCCTGATGTTAGCAGAGCCCAGATGGCTACATAATGCAGCCAATCCCAGAGAGGCCATGCCTGGCCTTGCCAGGGCATCCCCTATTGGGCTAATTAAATGCTCCCAGGGAGCAGAGACATGCTGCCCCATATGGCGACTCCTGCAACAACCACATGATCTGAGTATAGTGGGCAAAAAGGAAAATGGTTCCAGGCAGAAACACTGCTCAAAATGAATGTGATTCATGTCTCACAGGAAAGTAAAATGGAGGTAACACTCATAATATATGTTATCCGGGAAAACTTTTAATTAAAAATATGCAAAAACTGGAACTTCCCTGGTGGTCCAGGGGCTAAGACTCTGAGCTCCCAATGCAGGGGGCCCAGGTTTGATCCCTGGTCAGGGTACTAGATCCCGCATGCTACAACTTAGAGTTCACCTGCCGAAACTAAAGATCCCTCATGCAGCAAAGGAGACTGGAGATCCTACATGCTGCAACTAAGACCAGGAGCAGCCAAACAGACAAAAAAAAATTTTTTTTTTTTACTGTGAAAGAACTATATAGAGAAAATATCAAAAAAGAAAGTGAGGAAATATTCCCAATTAGGAAAAGTCACTATTTTAAATAAGTGCCATTTCTGCCTGCTTTGGAGTGAATGTTTGCATAACCCCTAAAGTCATAAGTTGAACTCTGCTTTTTTGTTCTTTAGTCTTGCCTTTTTTTTTTCTTTCTCCCCTGCCACACCATGCAGCATGCAGGATCTTAGTTCCCTGACTAGGGATCAAACTCATGCCCCATGCAGGGGCAGCAAGGATTCCTAACCACTAGACCACCAGAGAAGTCCCTTATGTTGAAGTCAATCCCAATTTTGATGCATTTGGAGGAGGGACTTTGGAGAGGTAATTGGGAGTAGGTGGTGTCCTCATCAAGGAATAAATGCCTGTATATAAAAAGGAAGAGAGAAATGAGAACTCTATTTCTCCACCATGTGAAGCTAGCAAGAAAGTGGCCCATTACAAGCCAAGGAAAGATGCTTCATCAGAACCAGACAAGGCCAGTACCCTGATCTTGGACTTCCAGCCTCCAGGACTGTGAGAAATAAATTTCTGTTGTTTGAGCCACCCAGTCAATGCTATTTTCATATAGTAGCCCAAGCTAACTAAGAAATTCCCTGAATCCCTATAGAATTGTAAGTATTAACAGAATTGAGTCCCGGTATTTTTGGAACTTAGTAACTTAATAAAAACCTTCATCTGGGGGGAAAACATGTGCCTAAGAATAGCCAAGAAATCTTGAAATAGAAGAACAATGTTAAAGGATCACATATCACAACAGATTATGAAGCGGCGAGAATAAAACAGCAAGATACTAACCGAGGAATAGGTCAGTGGATTAATAGAACACAATTCAGGTACCCCAAAATGGACAGATCAGAATTCAGTGTGTGGCAAAAATGGAATTTCTCACTGATGAAGGCAATAAATGGTGTTTGGTACAATTGTCTATTCATTCAGGAAAAAATTAAGCTAAATTCCAACCTTACACCAGACAGAAAAATCAATTGAAACAGTATTAGAATCTAAANGCCTCCCAGCCCATTCATTCTTTACAGAGAGTTTCTCCCATGGGAATGGAGATTCAGTCACTGCACACTTCTTCCACCTGTGTCCCAGGACTGAGAGAAGGGCTCATTGATTACAGAAGGCCAGTGACAGAGCACCCCATGTGTTCAGTGCTATGTGAGGGTCTCCAAGGGGTGCTGTAGAGGACAGAAGTGTATACAACTGACTCTCCCCAGCCCTAGCTTCTACTGCCTCACAGCTGTCTCCACATGCATGCATGTGTGCTAAGTCACTTCAATCATATTCAACTCTTTGCAACCCCTTGGACTGTAGCCTACCAGGCTCCTCTGTCCATGGGATTCTCCAGGCAAGGATACTGGAGTGGGTTGCTGTGCCCTCCTCTAGGGGATCTTCCTGACCCAGGGACTGAACCTGTGTCTCTTAGGTCTCCTGAACTGGCAAGCAGGTTCTTTACCACTAGTGCCTTCTGGGAAGCCCCCAGTCTCCTCTAGGCCCTCCTATGTCTCCAGTACTTCCCAATTGCCTGTTTTAGTTTCCAGCCTATCCTGGATTACCTCCAAGCCCCTCTCTGTCTGCCCCTGGCACACAGTTTTCCACAGTCACTCCCCTGTGCCTCACATTCACAACAGTCTCCTCGTGTCTCTTCTACTTGCTACCTAATTCACAGAGGAAAGAACTCCTTCAAGAAGGGCTCAGAAAGATACGTATGAGTTTTCCAGGCAGAAGATCAGAAAATGGAATTCCAGGAAAAACTGACAGGGAGAGAACAGAGGGAAAGTGCTCTGTGGACAGTAATTCAGAGGTGTTGACTGGCATGGAGGTCTGCGAGGTGGACACCAACCAAGTTGTGAAGGACCTAGTATTCTGTGCAATCAGGAGTTGAGCTTCATCCGATAGGAAATGGATAGTCATTGCAAATGAGGTTTTAGAAGGCATGAGCCCTCTCTTCTACTGGATTTACAAGATACAAAGGACATCCACACCAATGGCCTCTCACCACACCAATGGCCTCTCATCTCGAAAACCTTAAAGATGTGAGGAGTCTAAGACCCTCAACTGCAGATTATTTCAAGTGATTATGGATATAAGGTTGGTGTTATCTGTGTGTGTGTGTGCACGCTCAGTCATGGCCAACTCTTTCGCAACCCCATGGATTATAGACTGCCAGGCTCCTCTATCCATGGGATTTTCCAGGCAAGAATATTGGAGTGGGTTGCAATTTCCTCCTCCAAGGGGTCTTCCTGACAGGGATCGAGCCTGTGTCTCTTGTGCCTCCTGCATTGGCAGGCAGCCTCCTTACCACTGGGCCTCCTCCACTCCTAGAAATCTCTACTTCGGGTGACTCTGGACAGCCATGCTGCCGATCAGTGCCTCACATGCTGCTCTCCGGACACTGCTGCTGTCTTCAGACCTATCCTCCAGGCACCCTCCTACGACTAACGAGGACCTCAGCTCCTGCCTCTGCTCAGGACAAACTTACCTCTATCACTGATCAATGGCAAACACTGCTCTCATATCCTGACATTTCGACCCTCTGGTCATTTCAACTCTGACAAAGATTGGAAAGCATGGCAAACAAAATTCCTCTCTTTCAACCAATCTCTTTCTCAATCTCTCTTTATCTCTCTCTAACTCACTAGGACTCACTCCCATCTAAGACTCTCTAAGTTTCTATGTATCTCTGTTTCTATCTCTGTCTCTTTCCTCCTCCTCCTCTATTCCTCTCCTTCCTTCTCTCTCTCTTTAATCTTTTTTCTTTTACACACATGTGCACAGAACATTTTTCACAGTTTCATTATTTTAATTCAGTTGGTGATGGTTGATTTTTAAATTACTGGTATAGATAATCAATGCTAAATAAAATTGATAACAGCTAATACTGCATGCAGCACAATCTGTTACTGACTAAAAATTGACAGAGGAAGCAAACTTTATTTTTTTTTAAATTTAGATCTGCAAATTTTGACCTAGGGGAAAAATGGACTTAATAGAATTAAAGACTATTACACAAAACAGAAGCCAAAATCTGTAAAATTTGCTATGGCTAATACCTAATCAATACATCAAATTTTGTTTCAAATTTAAAATGGAGAAGAATTGATCCAAATGAAAATAAGTTCAGTGAGAGTTAACATTTCTGGAAATGGTTTAGCTTGTGCTGTGGAGAAAATTGATCAAGGGATTAAATTGGCTTAATAGAATTTACTCCAGAAAACACTTTCTGGATGAAAAGTCCATCTGAGTTGATATAATGCTAATTAAAAGTCTTGGATTCAAAATGTTCTCAGGTCAAAAGAGCAGGAGCAAGTCTCTTAAAATCAAAACAAAGGGGTCATAACATCCACTGGTATAGCAACAGACTTACAGGGACACCACCCCAGGCTACTTCTTTTTGCCTGGAAGCAGCCCTTTGGTCTTCTAAAATAATTTTAAAATGAAAACCATATGACTGAAGGAATAAGTCAGTCACATGGAAACATGTGAGCCTCTTAGGTGCCAGAAATATTAGCAGAACAGAAAGTAACATGTGAGAATATGGAGAACAACATTTGTAAAACTAGGATTATAGAAGGACTACTCACAGAGATGAGAGGATCATGTAAAACAATCCCTAAAATGCCTTTGGCTTCCCAGGTGGCTCAGTGGTAAAGAATCTGCCTGCCAATGCAGGAGCCTCAGGAGACACAGTTCAATCCCTGAGTCGGGAAGATCCTCTGGAGAAGCAAATGGCAACACACTCCAGTATTCTTGCCTGGCAAATCCCATGGCAGAGGGGCCTGGTGGGCTACAGTCCACAGTGTCACAAAGAGTCTGACACAACTGAGATCTAAGCATGCACGCAAACTGTGTCTAACTCCAGACCAAGTAAGACAGCACCAAGCGCTAGTTCTGTGCCAGCAGTAACAGTAGCACAGTAGTCATAGTCCCACTGATGGCATTATTGGAGAAGCTACACAGAAGAGTTATGTATCAGCCCTAAAACTAGGTTCAGTTTAGGGAAATTTCTTAGACTTCCTGCTCTCCTCCTCAACACCAGCTCCAACCAGCTCCTTCTCATTTCCCAGTGCTCATCCAGGTGCACACAAAGGCACACACCCCCCATCACATGTGTATGCAAAGCTCTGCTGTGGTCTCTTTGTTCTGGCTGTCCTTCTTCCTGGAATGCCCTCTCTCTCTCATCCCCACCTGAAAAATATTCCTGTGTCCTTCACAACCCAGCTCAAAGGTCATTTCTTCTATGAATTTTCTATTGGCTCTTCCACGATCCTCCCAGAGCCTTTTATCCATATTTTATCAGCTCATATTTTAAAAATTAAGTTGCTGTTTCCCCCTTAAACTGAGTTCCTTGAACGTCTTTCTCTTCTTGAGTCCCTGGCAGCTGACACCCAGTAGACACCCAGGAAATGTTTATTTGGGCCAGATTTACTAATAACACTCAAATCAGGATAAATCTTCCCTTTAGAGAGATTCATTAGGGTAATCTGGCCTATTTGGCAGAGAGAATTAGATTATAGTGCCTTCAAATAGGAACATCTCTGACTAGTAAGTGATGTTCTGATGAAATGCCCATCTAATGCTAAAAGAAAGGTTCCAGAACATTCCACAGAGCTGTGCAGACATTTACCTGTGAAGACTTGTGACCATTGTGTTTGCAAGAAGTTTCCCAAGTCAGCAGAGATCTCCTCACTTGACACAGTCAAGGAGACTCGGGGGCAATGCCCCCTCAGTCCCCCACCCCCATGCACATAGCCTCAGAAACCCTGGAGAATTTCACCACATTGACATCTAGAATGGTTTGATGCCAGGTGATACATACTATTCTGAATTACCATTGTGGCAAGATAATTTATTGAGATGTTAATGTGTTGAAGAATTGCAAGAACAAAAGTGTGTTTTGTGCTTTGGAATGTGAACTTCTTCCTCTCTTAGTCTAAGAAGGCAGCCAGGCTTTTGTTATTTTTTTCTTCAAAGTGTTTTCAGAGCAGAAAGTCAAAGCTCCTGAAAGACAACATCTCTCTCTGGCCTTTGTGAAAACCTCATATCATGGAGAAGATGATGTTGGCCATTCTGGAGGAGGATGGGAGGATGATGAATAAGAGGAAATGCTGAAGGAGAGTGATTCTAGCACAACAAGGAAGAGATGAGATCCTCAGTAGTGGGATTACCAATCCACATCCCCATAAAGCCTGAAAGACTTGGTAGAACTTTGTGTGGTACATCAGGGAGGCTGGGCTTTGAACACCCCCAGACTTTCATCTTTTAGGATTTAATAAGCTCTTTGGCCACCTGAGATGAAGAGCCAACTTATTGGAAAAGACCCAGATGGTGGGAGAGATCAAAGGCAAAAGGAGAAGAGGGTGGCAGAGGATAGGATGGTTGGATAGCATCACTGACTCAGTGGACATGAATTTGAGCAAACTTCGGGAGACAGTGAAGGACAAGGAAGCCTAGTGTGCTGCAGTCTGTGGGTCTGCAAAGAGTCAGACACAAATTAGCGACTGAACAACAAAAACAGACTTTCAACCCCAATGAAGATTTTCATGTGAAGGCAGAAACTGGAGGCTGAATGTCCCAATTTCAAGGTGCCATTTGAGCTTATTATTACAGATGAAGAGTACTGACTAAGATTAGAAAGAACCTCCCCAAATACATTTGCTGTTGGTGTTTAGTCACTAAGTCATGTCCAACTCTGCCAATCCCATGTACTGTAGCCCACAAGGCTCCTCTGTCCATGGGATTTCCCAGGCTAGAATACTGGGATGGGCTGCCATTTCCTTCTCCAGGGGATCTTCCTGATCCAGGGATCAAACCCATGTCTCCTGCATTGGCAGGTGGATTATTTACCACTGAGCCCCCTTACTCCACCTAATTTTTGCCTTCAGGGAAAGTCAGAAGAGTAAAGTGACTCTCAGTAAGGATAACATAGAGCTTCCCATCAGCTAAGCAGATTGCTGGTTCAGCATGGAATTTAAGAAAATAAAGAGGAATGACATTTCTTGCATAACCTGGATGGTGCTTGTGAATCATCAGCTACATCATATGAATGAATGCCTTGATGGAGAACACATATGGCTCCTGGCCTCTTTTACTGGAGGCACCTCCCAGATGTGTTCTTTCTGACAAGACAGCTCCTGCACCTTCTCAAGGGCATTCCAAACATGTCTGTTTCCTCCTGGCATGGAAGCTGCTATGTGGATGTTAACTTCTCTTGAGCGTGTTACAACTGGACCACATCAAAGTCCTCAGTTTCAGAACTTCCCTGGAAGTCCAGTGGTTAAGACTGGTTTGGTTTCTAGTTAGAAGATTAAGATCCCATATGCCACGAAGCCAAAAAATAAAAAATTTAAATCCTCAGTTTCACAACCAGCATTGAGATTTAAGGAATTCGTGGGTGAGTGCTAATATTTAAAGTTCCAAATCTCCTCAGCTTTTTTCATTTTTCATAAAGTTTTCATTTTCATAATATAGTTCATTTGATCAATAAATATATATTTAATGCTTACTGTGACTCAAACAGTGTTAGGCCCAGAGCAATGGGGCACAGCTATTTCTAAATAATAACACATTCTATTGTATTCTCATAGGGGCTGAGTTAACGACTGATTCCCTGGGAATTATACATTGTGTGTTTATAGCAAGAAAGCAAAAGGAAGGAGCTCTGTCTTTTGGTCCAGATATTTTGAGAACCTCATTTGTCCAGGGCAGTGACGGCTATCTCCCCTGAAGTGGATGACTTCTGAAATCATGGCAGAAAGTTAGAAAGAATATCTGTACTGTATCAGCACATGACATCGCTGCCTACCTGGTCCTCTGGCTCCCAAACTGAGTGACATGTGATTAGAAAAATCCTGAGGGAGTTTTTTAAAATATATTGGTTTCCAAGTCCTACCCCAAACCAATTAACTCACAATCTGGGGCCTGCCAGACTTAAATGTATTAAACCAGCTCCCAAGTGATTCCAAAATACTGGTGTCTGGATCCTAATTTAAATCATTGGTATGTGGCCTGATAAGGCATTTTTTATGTATAACAACAACATAAACATTTTATTATTTCATTGAGCATCTTAGTTTCTTAGTATCACAATGGAATGACGAGAAAACAAGAATAGTCAAAAAAAAAAAAAAAAACCATGAGTCTTCAAATCTGACAAAAAGCAGAGACTTCAAGGTGATTGATGGGGAGAGAGGGAGAGAGGCTTGACAGAAGTGCCATCACAGACCCAGCATCATGCTTCTCCAGAGCCAGCTGGGCTGGAGGGGGGGAGGTGGAATGGTGAGGAGGTGGCATTGTTGCAGCTATCCTTGGCACTTCTGCCTGGTGACAGATACACAAGTGCTAATCGGGCATTTTAAAAGCTCTCCTCTTGGACTAAAATGTGGCCCCTGGATTGACAATATCATCTGGGAACCTATTCAAAAGGCAAATTGTCAAACCCCATCCAGTAGTCATGTACAGATGTGAGAGCTGGACCATAAAGAGGGTTAAGCGCTAAAAAATTGATGCTTTCAAACTGTGGTCCTGGAGAAGATTCTTGAGAGTCCCTCAGACTACCAGGAGGTCAAAACCGTCAATCCTAAAGGAAATCAGCCCTGATGCTAAAGCTGAAGTTCCAATACTTTGGCCACCTGCTGTGAAGAACTGACTTATTGGAAAAGACCCTGATGCTGGGAAAGATTGAAGGCAGGAGAAGTGGGGACAGAGGATGAGATGGTTGAATGGCATCACCAACTCAATGGACATGAATTTGAGCAAACTTCGGCAGATAGTTAAAGGACAGGGAAGCCTGATGTGCTGTAGTCCATGAGGTCACAAAGAGATGGACACAACCTGGCAATTGAAAAACAACAGCAAACTCCACCCAGCATCAGAAACTCCGAAGGCAGGGTTCAACAATCTGCATTCTAACAAGCTTTCCAGGTGTTTCTGAAGCATGCTAGAGTTAGACAACTATTGCTAACAGTCGCCCAAGCCAGAAACCTGGGAGTAATCCTCATTTCTTCTCATCCACAACCTCCCCACATTTAGCTGAGCCTGTCTATCCTAATCAAAAATGCATCCCAAATCCTAATCTTTATCACCACTGCTCTGGTCCAGATGGTCATCATCTCATGTCTGGGACACCACAACCTCCCAAAGCAGTGGTTCTGAACACTGGCTGCACACTGATGCCTGTACCCCATCCCACAGGTTCTGTTTAAATAGCCTGGGGGCAGAGAAGCAGCTGGGCATCAGTGTTCTTTAGAGACCCCCCCCCACCCCACCTCCTGCCACGGGGGTGTGTAACATGCAGCCTGGGGGGAAAACTTCTGTCTGAAATGGTCTTCCCCTCCCACTTCTGCCTTTGTAGAAGGGCTACTGCCAGGATCAAAGCCCAAGGGGTACCATTCACAGTGCAGTCTATATAAAGGATACCCCCTGGGTGGTGCGTTGGGGCAGCCCTATTCTCTCCTAAAGGTGGCTCAGTGGTAGAGGTGGCCTGCTAATGCAGGAGACACAGGTTCAATTCGTGGGTCAGGAAGATCCCCTGGAGAAGGAAATGGTACCCCTCACTCCAGTATTCTTGCCTGGGAAATCCCATGGACAGAGGAGCCTGGCAGGCTACAGTCTTTGGGGTTGCAAAGGAGATGGACATGACTTAGACACTAAACAACATTCTCTCCTAAGCAGGAGGAAGGATCTTCTCAAAACAAAAATCAAGTCTCTTCCCTGCTTAAGCCCTTAAGTCTTGCCGTGAAAGTCTTTATCAAGGTCTAAATGCCCTGCACCTTTTAGCCCCTACCTGCAACCTCATCTCCTCTCCCAACACTATTCTCTCCCCAAACTGGCCTTAATCAGTTCCTGAGATCCACGAGGTCCTTTCCTACCTAGATCTCTTTGTGCAGCTTGCTCCCTCTGTCCAGAATGTGGTTTCTCCACTGGCCTCATGGCTGACATCTTCTCATCCCTTGGGTCTCAGGTCCAGTCTCCTGTTCAGAGTCACTGTCTTTGGCCCTCCCATTTTTTCTCAATTACTCTTTGTGTCAGTCCCATGGTTATTGTGATTTTTTTTTTTTTTTTGGAGGGGGCCGTGCTGCATCTTGGTTGCTGCACGTGGGTTTTCTCTAGTTGCACTGAGTGGGGGCTACTCTCCAGGGGCACTGCTGGTGCTTCTCACTGTGATGGTTTCTCTCATTGCAGAGCACAGTCTCTAGAGCACTCGACTTCAGGAGCCGTGGCTCAAGGGATAGCTAGAGCATGGGGTCAATGATCGTGGTACAGGAGCTTAGTTGCCTGCAGATCTTCCTGGACCAGGGATCAAACCTATATTCCCTGCATTGGTAAGTGGATTCTTAACCACTGGATCACCAGGGAAGTTCTGCTTGTTGTCTTACAGCACTTATCATAACTTTTAACTGATTCATTTATCAGTTTAGTTACTTGTTTCCTGTCTCTCTTTTCTCAGCCAGCCTAATTTAGATTGAAAGATCCATGGATTCAAGGATAATTTTTGTTTTGTCCACCTAAGCACATGACCTGACACATAGTGTACAAGAAAATTTTGTTCAATGAATTAATTAATCATTCCTACCTAGATCTCTTCACGCAGCTTGCTCCCTCTGTCCAGAATGTGGTTCCAAGAAATGGTAAGTCCAGAAAAGTTTCCTAAGTCTGGACCTCCACAGAGAACATATATTAGAAACAGGAAACTGGAACCCTAAATGGCCTGAGCACAAATTCAGGAAGAAGGACCGAGATGTGATTCCAATATTGCAAACTAAGGCTGGAGAAAATAGCCCTAATATGTGGATATTGAACCCTTTGTTGTCCAGTTGCTACACTGTGCCCGACTCTTTGAGACCCCATGAACTGAAACATGCCAGGCTTCCTTGTCCTTCACTATCTTCTGGAGTTTGCAGAAACTCAGGAAGAAGGGCCAAGGTATAATTCCAATCTTGCAAACTAAGGCTGGAAAAATAACAGAAGAGAATAAGAAACTACAGCAACTTAGGGGACCACAGAAACATCAATAGATATTCCTGGGAACAGAAGTTACAGCAGCCCAAGCAATGCCAAACTCCTCACAACAGGGACTGCATATGTCCCGGGACTGAGGGGTTTGCAGAACTGCTATTCCCACAATTTCCCTAATACACCTTCTTCTATGTGCAAGGCACTATCACAGATGCTGGCTTAAGGTCATGAGAAAAACAGACAATGAGCAAGCATACAGTCTAACAAGAAATCTAATAACAAACTAGGAATTTGAGTAAAAGAAATTCAAATTTTGTGGGGCTGGAAGTTTATATAATTCAGGGAGGAAGGAATGTCCTCTTAAAAAAATACAGAGCCAGATACAAAAGTAAATATCTATGTATGTGTCAGACTCACAGAACTATACGGCAAAAAAGCATATGTAGGGACTTCCCTGGAGATCCAGTGGTTAGGAACTGTCTCTTATACACATCTAGATGTGTAGAAGAGACAGGCTGTGAAGAACTGACTTATTGGAAAAGACCCTGATGCTGGGAAAGATTGAAGGCAGGAGAAGTGGGGACAGAGGATGAGATGGTTGAATGGCATCACCAACTCAATGGACATGAATTTGAGCAAACTTCGGCAGATAGTTAA
>SJYV01004968.1:180657-208136 GCA_006410875.1 Neotragus pygmaeus | reverse complement strand
ACAACAAAGGGAGGCTCTGCATCAAGAGAAGCCACCACAATAAGAAGTCCATGCCAAGTGGATAAGGAACTAGGATTCGCAGGATGTTTGGCTTTGGCTTGGCTACAGCCTCCAGGCATTCAAGCCCTATTTTCTGAGGATCTCAGAGCTGCCACCTTGAGAACGATTGAAGGGGCCAACAGCAGAGCAATCCAGCCTAGAGGTGATGGTGGCTTATACCAGAAAGGGCTGGATTCTGGATGTATTATGAAGGCAGAGTTGGCTGCATTTACTGATTGGATAGGAGTGAGAGAGAGATCAAGCCCTGAACCTTTGGAGTGGGGAGTACTGACTCCAAGACCCCAGACTACCAGAGAACCAACCCTAGGGAGTATCAGATAGTGAGAACTCACACATGAAACCACTTGAATACAAGACCCAGCATCACCCAACCACCATAGCATCCTGTGCAGGATGCCTCATCTAAACAACAAAACAAAAATACACACCAAATCATCACCAGACAGGATTACTAGCTCATTCAGTCTTGCCCATCAGAGGAAAAACAAACAAACAAAAACTCAGCACAAATCTCACCCTATATGAAGCTCACACAAACCACTGCACCAACCTTAGTTAGTTATATTGCTCAGTCGTGTCCGACTTTTTGGGACCCCATGGAATGTAGCCCACCAGGCTTCTCCATCCATGGGATTCTCCAGGCAAGAGTACTGGAGTGGGTTGCCATTTCCTTCTCCAGGGGAATCTCCCCAACCCAGGGATCGAACCCAGGTCTTCCGTATTAGAGGCAGATGCGTTAACCTCTGAGCCACCAGGGAAGCCCATACTACACTTGATCTTAGCCAAAAGGCCGAGAAGCACCAACCTTAGGAGGGCAGAAACCAAAGGAAGAAAGAATTCAACCTTCTTAAAGGAAAGAATTCAACTTTCCTTGAAGCCTGGGAAAAGGAAACCTCAAACACAATAAGTTTAAAAAAAAAAAAAAAAGGCAGAGAAATACTTCACAAATGAACGAACAAACTAGAAACACAGAAGTCCAAATAAATGAAGAAGAAATAGGTAAACTACCTGAAAAAGAATTCAGAATAATGATAGTAAAGATGATGAAAAACCTTGAAAACAAAATGGAGAACGTGCAAGAATCAATTAACAAAGACCTAGAAGGATTAAAGAATAAACATACAGAGGCAAACAACACAACTACTGAAATTAAAAATACTCTGGAAGGAATCAATAGCAGAAATCTGAAGCAAAAGAACTAATAATTAGTGAGCTGGAAGATAAAATGGTGGAAATAACTTCTGAAGAGCAGAATAAAGTAAAAAGAATGCAAAGAACTGAGGATAGTCTCAGAGACTTCTGAGACAATACCAAATGCACCACTTTCAAATTATAGGGGTCGCAGAAGAAGAGAAAAAGAACGGGTATGAGAAAATTTTTGAGGAGATTATAGTTGAAAATTTCCCAAACCTGGAAAAGGAAATAGTCAATCAAGTCCAAGTGGCACAGGATAAATCCAAGGAGAAATATGCCAAGACACATATTAATCAAACTAACAAAGACTAGACATAAAGAAGGAATATTAAAAGCAGCAAGGGAGAAGCAACAAGTAACATACAAGGGAACCCCATATGCTTAACAGCTGATCTTTCAGCAGAAACTCTGCAGGCCAGAAGGGAATGGTAGGATATATTTAAAGCACTGAAAGGGAAAAATCTATAACCAAGATTACTGTACCCAACAAGTATCTCATTCAAAATTGATGAAGAAATAAAAAGCTTTTCAGACAAGCAAAAGGTAAGAGAATTCAGTACCACCAAGCCAGCTTTACAACAAATGTTAAAGGGACTTATACAGTTAAGANAATCTATAACCAAGATTACTGTACCCAACAAGTATCTCATTCAAAATTGATGAAGAAATAAAAAGCTTTTCAGACAAGCAAAAGGTAAGAGAATTCAGTACCACCAAGCCAGCTTTACAACAAATGTTAAAGGGACTTATACAGTTAAGAAATACAGGAGAAGAAAAAAGATCCACAAAATCAATCCCAAACAATTAAGAAAATGGCAATAGGAACATATATATCAATAATTAATTTAAATCTAAATGGATTAAATGCTCCAACCAAAAGACACAGACTGGCTGAATGGATACAAAAGCAAGACCCATATACATGCTGTCTACAAGAAACCCACTTCAGACCTAAAGACACATATAGACTGAAAGTGAGAGGATGGAAAANCATTGTAAAAGTTAATTCCAATGAGGACATAACTAGTTCTACCAGAAATAATCAAGGTATAGTTCTTAGCAAAGGCAGTTATTCAACTGAGCTCTGAGAAATACAAAGGATACTGATTGATAAAAAATGGCAGATTATAAATTGTTAAGAGCATGAATTTTGAAAACAGGCTGCAGAAGTATGAATCCTAGTCTACCACTTATTAGCTGTGTGACCTTCCTGAAGTTACTTAACTTCTCTGTTCATCAGATCCCTCATATATAACATGGAGGCAATAATACCACTTATAGCATAGAGGTGTTGGGGAGTAAGTTAGTTGATGTATGTAAAGCACCTTTAACAGCACCTGAAACATAATACAAGTATATGTAAGATGGAGAAAAGAAGCAAGGGTAAGAAAGAAGCAACAGCATAAAAAAATAATTTCTTTCTGTTCTTCACCAGGAAAAAAAAAAAAGCATAAAGTGTGCTAAGTACAAACTACTATGTATAAAATGCATTTTGCCAACTCACTGACAACTTTGGGTCATTGATCATTTATTATCACTACGGATGCTCAACCTGGAAAAATGCACAGATGCATGTACGTACACTGAAAGTTCCACACATATCAGTAACTTCAGGGGACCATCCACAGAATCAAGGGTAGCAGGTACTTCTTTGCATGTATGTACACTGAAAGCTCCACCCATATCAATAATTTCAGGGGAACATCCACAGAATCAAGGGTAGCGGGTGCTTCTTTGCATGTATGTACACTCAAAGCTCCACACATATCCATAATTTCAGGGCTCCATCCACAGAATCAAGAGTAGCGGGCGCTGCTTCAAGGTCAGAGCCATAGATGATGGAAGGGTCTAACGGGTTTACTTTCCATAGAAACCAAAGCTTGGTATGGAATTTCATACAACCCCGTGCAACTTTGGACCCTGAAGTATCTAATCAAAAAACTTAAACTGTGAACTCATAGAAGACTGAGATGAACAGAACACAGAGAACTTCACAGCTGCGTCTCAAATCAAAGAAGGGCTAAAGTGGACACTCACAGCAAGGTGGTTCTTTGTCTGAGAAGCAGACCTGTGAAGGACGAGGATGCAGGTCCCCTGGCCCTGAGGAGGAGATGAAGCTGAGAGACACAACGTAAAAACAGAACGGTTTGGTACTCACATGGTGAAGGAGCCTGGGGGGGCAGACACTCTCCGCAGGTCCGCAGCTTGCACCTGATGGATACTAGAGGCAGCAGGGAATGAGCAGCGAAGACAGTCAGCAAAACAGCGTGGACAGACAGGGAACAAGCCGGGAGAGAGAAAGAGAGACACACAAAATTTAAACAGAACTTAAAGGAGCGCGTCACCAAACAGTGAATGAAAAGAAAAGGAAAACCAAGCCAGCCACAGAAAGAATCCAAAAAGCCAGTGATAGCAACGAAGCCAATGGGACACATGGCAGGGCCGATGCTCAGGCAAGCCGCAGACTGGGGCCCGAGGCAGGGCGCCTGCTGCTGCCACAGGATCGCGGATGCTGTGCGGGGCTGCGTGGCACCACGGTCCTCTCTGGCTCTAGGTCTCAGAGGGCATCCATCTATGCGTGTGCACAGACACACACACGCGCGCGTGCGCACACACACACACACACACACACACGAGTGGTAGGCTGGCCCAGTCAACTCATTTTTGAGCAGATTCAAGGTAAGCTGAATCGCTTAACAAATAGTCCTCATGATTCCAGGGCTTTGCTGAAATGTTCACGTCAAAAGAAAAACCATCTTGAACAGAGCCACCCAACAAAAACTGAAAGGTCATATACCAAGAAAGCCCTAATTTCATCACAGTGATGCTGTAATTCCACTGATACTCTTGGCAGTGGAGTGAAACCATAGACTTCTCTCTCTTCTCTACCCCTCCTTTAAAAATTAAAATAAAAGAAAGGATCTTCCATGGCTACCACAAAAGATAAAATGTGGAACTGAAGAAATGAAACCCCACATTTCCTGTTACTTTTATGTTATTAGTAACAACTCTTTACTCTCTCAGACCATTTGAATGGTTTCAGTATAACACTCTTCCCCAGTCCATCTTTCCCTATAACCCTACTACCTCATTTCTGCTGGGTATATAAATTCTCATATGAAGCCTCCCACGAATTAACTCCTTATTATCCTCAAAGGGCTATCAGTTATCACCAATAGTACTTTTCAGCAGCCCAGGATGGGGGAACCCAGTTGCCCAATTCAGAGTCTGCCAACTGAAAATATTTCCCATGGAGTATGCAGTCACCCTTCACATTGCTGTCTTAATTGCTAGAGAACTCAGGCTAAGATCTTCCTAAGCACCTGAGTTAATGTAGAATTTCTGATCTCCTTCAAGAGTGCCTTTCAAAGAGCATGATCAGGTTTATCTGGCTATCATGTTACTAATACATGAATATGAACCTAGATAAACCTGCTCAATTACTTTTGGGGTGTATGATATTTATTAGAGTCATATCTGAAGTAGATTCATAAGCCATAAGTGACATATAAAGGCATATGCTCCTGTATCAATGGGGTGGGCAGAAGAGGGGGTAGTGAGCCTAATGGGCCTAGCTAGTCTTTAGTTTGTATATGGTAATACCAAATGGGATCACAAGCCAATAAATATTTTTTTAGAATTTTTTTTTTCTTTCTGCAGAAGTAAAGATTTAGGGGCATCATGAAAGCCATTTAGCTGTTTCTCATGGAATTTTCTCCAGCCATCCATGTATACCAGATCTTGAAATTATTAAGCATATATCTTCCATTTACTACCACAAAATACGATTGAGAGATTTTCTATCATTTTTATACTCACAAAGTTTTAGATTTATGTTATTTTGGAATCGATTTCTGAGAAATGCAACAGATGGAACATTATAGATCTGATGCATGTGGGAGTCCCTTGTTCAACATATAACATTAAGACTCAGCACACTGACGGGCCCTGGGGACCCAGTGGGGCAAACTCCAGGGTTTCCCCGCAGAGCAGAGGAGACAGGTCAACCAGTAATGACTGTAGTTTGGAAAAATGGTGTGACAGAAGGTAACAAGAGCACTATAGGAACGCTGAGTGGTGTATTTAATGGCCGGAAGCAGAAGGAAAAGGATCCTCAGGGAAAGTGACATGTCGATGGGAGAATGAACTCGAGCAAAAGCTAATAGATGGGAAGGAAGGAAGGGACAACAGGAGAGCAGAAATACGGTGATGTTCAAGAGGCCCGACTGCTCTCTGTCCTGACTGCCCAGGTGAGCTTTGCACAACGGGGGCCTAGAGAACGAAAAGCTTGAGGGACCCGGAACACGGAAGAAAACGCCTAAGAAGGTGTCCGTGGCCAGGCTTCCCTTACACTGGAAACGCCACTTGGAAATTTAGTGGGAAAAGCTGGATTTCCAAACAGAAACAAGCAGTCTAATCACAGAGGGTGAATAAGAGTAGTGGGTGACAGATTTTCTAAAAATGCAGTGTTGAAAGATAATTTTAATAATAAGTAGGAATCAAGATCTTTGCTAATCTTGAAGATTATATATATATGTCCTTTTAAAAATGGACAGAATATTATTACTGCCGTTTCCCAGAAGTCTATCTTCGAGTCTCAGCCTGCTTAGATGGAGGCACCACTGCCTCCTGGTGACAGATGACTGCATTTTTGAGATGAAATCGCTTCTTGAACACCCTTGCAGTTGAATCTGTGAAGTCACATCATATGTACCACATGTACCAAAAAAACCCAACTCTTTACTTTTTGATTTTAATACATGAAGAAAGCCCCAATAAATTCTTAATACAGTTTCTGAGCAAAAACAAATTGTTTTTTTCTCAAGGGCAAAAATTGTTTGAAACTAAACAACCCAAAACAATTACATGTCTGATAAAGCTATTAAGGGTAGACGCACCAGGCATGAAAATGAGAGCTGTTTGACTATAGATACTAAGAATGTTTAGCCCTGCTAACAAGTGATCTACAAGTGACCCAAAACAACCTGGACTATCTCAGAGAGGACTTATCACTTTGTAGTTCAGATTTTCTCTCAAACCGATAGTTCACAGCTTAACTCTGAACATTTTTAAGAGAGAGTATGGCCAGCTGTATACTACTGCTGACACCTTGCCTGAAACTCATGAAGTGTATATCCAACCTAATAGCAGGGAAAGGCGGAGGATAGAAAAAGCAGCCGAAATGACCCAAGAGCTTCTCTAGCTGCAGAATGTAAACAAAATGAAAAAGGCAACTACACCAGCCCTCTGGATAAGGATCTAGGAAAAATGCTGGGGAAGTGCAGAGTGATTCTTGAATAAGAGGGCACAGAGGAGAGAAGACCCCTCAAGCTTAGGAGCAGAAGCTACAGAGGAAAATGCTTTATGAGCCCTGTCAAATGCTACTCTTCAACATCTGCCTTTTCAGAACAGGGGTGAAGCTTGGCAGAGAGTGACGAGCCCTGTGTCATGGGTTCATTCTAGGCACTTCTGCAGTCGTCACACTGACTCAGTAAATACCTTGGCAAAGCATGCCCTTGCTTCGCAGGCACTAGAGGAAGCCGGCCATTCAGTACAAATACATAACCATGCATCACGGGCCACAAACAGGAGGAGCACCTCCGAAGCTACCTCACTGTGACACAAGAATGGCCAAAATTCAAACCTGAAAATGGCCCTACCTTAGGTCAGGTCAGACACAGGGGCATGATATATAGAAGAGGCTCAAAATGATGCCCCAAATCCCCATGTTTCTTCATCCCTTTCTCTAACCCCAAATAGACATTTTCAATCAAAAATTAGATAAAGGGATTCTATAAAATGAATGTGCACTCAACATAGCCAGTCATTATCACCTTTTCCAAATCAGTTTATCAAAGTACCCAAGAAAGGAAAGGGTCCAGGAGGGGTACATTTTGTTCTGGCATTGAGTCATGGGTCAGGTCTCATCTATTAGACAATAGGATGCTCTCCAGCAATGGAAAAACTGAGTCGAAGTATCAGAGAATATAAAACTCCAAACTGTGAGCATTGGAAAAGGGACAGTCCACTAACAAGCAGAAGGGGATGCAATATGGGGAGCGGTGAGCCAAAACCCAGTTCTGCCAACCTTCTGCCCTAGAGAAACCAACACTCTCCAAGTGACCAGGGTCAAGAAGAGGAGGCCAACAGTGCCTTCTTAAAATGGAAGCGAACATGTTTAACCAGACAGGTTTTATGACCCTGAACCACTCGATGATTTCCAGCTGGTCCCAGTCAATACATACTCAAGTGGGTGGTCGGTGGAAAAGCATCATCAATCTAACATACCTAATACCAATCTAATTATTCCTGAAAGAAGCATATGGTCATCGGATAGTAAACATGAAGAAGAAATATGTGCGAGAGGCCAAGGGGTAGCTGAGGTTCCCGGACTGTTTTCCTCTCTCAGCACAGGGAGGCCTCTGGCCATGCACATGCTCAGTGCCCTGCTCGCCGCGGTCTCCGGGTTCACAAAGGTGGGCGAGGGCAGACTCACTCATTGAGTAAAGGCATGGACGTTCTCCTCTTGCTCTTCTGTACCATGTTGGCCTGATTCCTCAGGGAGATCCGAATCATAGCCGGAGCCAACCTACAGGGCTCCCCATCTACTTGCATGGGGATGGATTTGTAAGTTAGCAGCATGACTTCCCGACACTGGTGCAGCCTTTCTCCATGGCCTCCGACTTGCAGGGCAGCCTGTAAAGACAAGAAACAAAAGGAAGCAAGGGCTTAGTGCCTGAGTTACTCAGGAGGGACTTGCCTGGTGGTCCAGTGCTTAAGACTTTGCCTTTCAGTGTAGGATGTGCAGGTTCAATCCCTGGTTGGGGGGTTAAGATTCCACATGCCTCACAGTCAAAGAACCCAAACATAAAAACAGAAGCTACACTGTAACAAATTCAATAAAGACTTTAACTATGATCCACATTAAAAAAAAATCTTGAAAAAAAAGAATTACTACTCAGGAAACCCAGAAACCCCAAGTCTGCTGCATATAATCAAAAGGTCTTTGAAAAATACTTAGTAAAAGCTGTTAGTCATGAGTAAAATGGGAAACCTTGGGTAAATCATGAATATAAATAAGCTAAAATGTTTAAACTTTTGAAAGCTTGATCGCAAATCCTCATTGACAGCCACTTTTTGCTTTTATGTATTTTCAGTCTTAATCATGTTAGGTTAATACAAAAGCTCTTTTCGTTATCTATTTACATTAAATAACCAATGTGTGCAAAACAGAAAGATATTAAAAAAGATAAAATACATAGTTTAAGACAGCTTCTATACTATAGCTAATATATAAATATATTTATAATATATAATTATTATAATTATATGTTAAATATGCATTATATTAAAATATGCTATCCATCCATAGAAAAATTTTCAAACTTCAGGCAAGCTTTTCCTTCTTACCTGAAACCTCCTCAAACTACTCCTAATCTGTATAAGATCAATGAAATGCAAAATAATAATCCTCAGTTGAAAACATTTTGAAGAGTAAAGCAGCTTTGAGGATCAAAATCAAACACAATAAGAGCTTGGTTCACTACAGTAGCCACAAAATGAAAAGTCAATCCAACATTAAAATTCTGCAATGAATTAGCATAACTTCCCTGCCTTAGTAAAAAATATATATATATTTTAGTATCACTCACCCTTACAGGGATGAACTAAAATCAAACAATATGTTTGGTTACAGCATACATAGAGAGTGCCCAAACTGTCTTATACAGTTTGATGAACATTTTTATACACATATGTGAATCTCCATCCAGATTAAGTTTTAGGCAATTTACAGCAACCAGGTTTCCAAGTGCTTCTGTCCAATCCCCGATCTATTTATACTCCTCTCCCCTCCCACTAACTGATTTCTATTACCATAGATTCAATGTGTTTGAACTTGAAGTTCATATAAGATAAATCATACAATATATAGTCTCACATCTGACATCTTTTGCTTATCATTATTTCTGAATAATAGAAAAGTACATTTATCTACTCTTCTCCTGGTAAACATTTGGCTGTTTCAAGTTTGGGGCTATTATTGATGCAAACTTTCTTGTGTATATCTCTTGGTGGATACATACATACAATGAGTAGAATTGCTATGCTGTAAGTTTAGATGTATATTTAACTATAATAGATACTAACAGTTGTTCAATAAGGTTCTATTATAATGCATTTAGTATCAATTTATAACAAAGTAAACAAATCTTTAATACTAACTGTAGCTCAAAATCTAAAAGATTCACTCAAAAAGGGAAATCTACATATTATCAGCTTGTTTCCACACTTCTCACCTCTATCTTATGAATGAGGAATAAAAACTTGTTAACTGAGATTTGTGAAGTCAGCTTCCACTAATTTGGTTCCCAGGTATTTGTATTTATTTTGTGCTTTGAACTATTTTTGCACTCACATTAATCTGAACAATAGAAACCTGTTTATGTATAAACGCAGAGATAAAGGAAACACAAAGGAACAGAAAGGAGGGAAAGAAAAATAGAACAAAAACTGAGAAGAACTTATCATTATTGAACACCTTTGATGTTAAAAAGCATTCGATTGTAACCCTTACATACAATTTTATTCAATTAGTAGAACAAGGAGGCAGAGGAGAATGAAGTGAGAATTTATTAAAATTCTTTCTAGCCTATTACCCAATCCTGTTATTCAGCTGAAAGTTTCTCTGATTGTACTTAAATGACCCATTTAAGTCAACCTATGGATTTGACACACTATTAGCATCTCCAGGGCTTTCCCAATATATTTCCCTTTCCTTCAAGTAATTCTCAGTCCAATATTTATCTGACAAAGCTGTATCCCTTCATTCACTGGGAGAAATACCAGTTTCTTCCTTTTTCCTCAGTCTTGACTAGGCCTAATGACAAATTAGGGGCTTCCCTTGTAGCTCAGCTGGTAAAGAATCTGCCTGCAATGCAGGAGACTCCAGTTCAATCCCTGGGTCGGGTAGATCCCCTGGAGAAGGGAACAGCTACCCACTCTAGTATTCTGGCCTGGAGAATTCCATAGACAGAGGAGCCTGGAAGGCTATAGTCCATGCAGTCGCACAGAGTCAGACACAACCAAACGACTTTCACTTTTCAAGACACATGTACCCCAATGTTCATTGCAGCACTGTTTATAATAGCCAGGACATGAAAACAACCTAGATGTCCATCAGCAGATGAATGGATAAGCAAGCTGTGGTATATATACACAATGGAGTATTACTCTGCCATTAAAAAGAATACATTTGAATCAGTTCTAATGAGATGGATGAAACTGGAGCCTATTATACAGAGTGAAGTAAGCCAGAAAGAAAAACACCAATACAGTATACTGACACATATATATGGAATTTATAAAGATAGTAATGATGACCCTGTATGTGAGACAACAAAAGAGACACAGACATAGAGAACGGACTTTTGGCCTCTGAGGGAGTAGGAGAGGGTGGGATGATTTGGGAGAATGGCATTGAAGCATGTATACTATCATGTAAGAAATGAGGTGCCAGTCTATGCTCGATGCAGGATGCAGGATGCTTGGGGCTGGTGTACGGGGATGATCCAGAGAGANTGAGGGAGTAGGAGAGGGTAGGATGATTTGGGAGAATGGCATTGAAGCATATATACTATCATGTAAGAAATGAGGCTCTAGTCTATGTTTGATGCAGGATGCTTGGGGCTAGTGCACGGGGACAATTCAGAGAGACGTTGTGGGGTGGGAGGTGACAGGGGGATTCAGGATTGGGAATTTGTGTACACCTGTGGTGGATTCATGTAGATGTATGACAAATCCAATAAAGTATTTTAAAGTAAAATTTTAAAAAAAAGCTTTTACCTTTAATTGGGTCCCATTTGTTCATTTTTGCTTTTTTTTCCCTATGACTCTGGTGGATGGGTCATAGAGGATCCTGCTGTAAATTTCTTTTTCTGTGCTTTCATTGTTGTTTTATTTTGAAGTAGTTTTGATTTCTTATACTGCGATTTTTTCAGGTGTACAGGAGCTACCTTCAGAGATACACAGTCATTTATCAATTCTTTTTTGGGTTCATTTTCTGCAGAGAGAGGAGTACAGTGTCTCCAGTAGGCTGCCCTTTGCTGTTTAACACTGTTTTTCCTGATTATCTGTTTGATATATGTTAATGCCTGATTGTTCCTTGCAAACTCTTCAATTATCCCACATCCCTAACTGATTTTTTTTAATAATCATAAGTAGGTTTTCTAAGCTTTTGAGTCTTTTTCTACTGTGTAATAGCCTACAATCGCATTAATTTCCAGAAGATACCTGTCAGTGATGCCTTCAGTAATTTGTCTTTCTCTATCAGCCGTCCTTCACTTAGTATGATATTCACTCTATCCATCCATGCTGTTGTCACTGGCATGATTCCATTTTGATTCAGGGCTGGATAGCATTCAAGTGCAGAGGTGAGCCACTCTGACTTCATTTTCCTGTCGAAGAATAACTTCACAAAATTTGTTGCAGAGAGGGCTTCCCTGGTGGCCCAGCCAGTAGTGAATCCACCTGCCAATGCAGGAGATGTGGGTTCAGTCCCTGGGTGAGGAAGATCCCCTGGAGAAGGGCATGGTAACCCACTCCAGTGTTCTTGCCTGGAGAATCCCATGGACAGAGGAGCATGGCAGGCTACAGTCCATGGGGTCATAAAGTTTTGGACATGGCTGAAGGGATTGAGGATACATGTAAGGGAAAAAAAAAGAGAAATGAGTATTTTATTCTTTACCTGTTTTGAGAACAAAGGAGATCAAGAAAATAGTGAGCAGGCCTGAATATTACTAGTGTTTTTGTTTGTTTGTTTGTTTGTTTGTTTGTTTTACTTATACTGCTCATATCTCTGAATTCCTGTGACTAAGTTTACTTTTCTGTTCCCTAACTATGCAGGAGCTATGAGTATCATTTTTTCCTTGGATTCTATGCTAAATGCATCACCTATCTGGTAGTTACCCTTACGACACCCTTCCCCTTGCACTTACATATCAGAAAGAAGGCCGCCAAACCTCCCCAACTGCCAGGATCTGTAACTCGGTTATTGACTTCAGTCTGTCTTTGAAAAAATGCACGAGGAAGAGATCACTAACACCTGACTGTGAGCCCTTCCTTCATATAAGCCCATGGACTCTTCATAGGCAGGGGTGGGAGTGTACTCAATCCTTGAGGCATGACACTACTGTGTTCCACTCTCTGCTGGCTTTAGAATAAAAGGCATCTTCGTATCCCCTTCAAACTCTGTCTCTGTATTTTTTATTTTGCTTCACTGGGCAGAGAAAGCCAATATTTTGGCCAGCAACAATTCTAGACCTTGGCCATTGCCAGTTGAGCTGCCTTGAAAACAAGGTGCATGGATCACTGTGAATTCTGATTTTCCCTGGGCCTGAGCCCAGACATGTGATTGTTGGGCCATGTGGTTTCTGAGTGTTTAGTCTAAAAAGAACCANATATTTTGGCCAGCAACAATTCTAGACCTTGGCCATTGCCAGTTGAGCTGCCTTGAAAACAAGGTGCATGGATCACTGTGAATTCTGATTTTCCCTGGGCCTGAGCCCAGACATGTGATTGTTGGGCCATGTGGTTTCTGAGTGTTTAGTCTAAAAAGAACCACCCTGTTGGTGTTGATAGTTCCTGCACCATTTTACATCTCCACAGAGATTGTAGGAGAATCCCCATTTCTCCCCGTCCTCTGTAGCCCCTATTCTCTGTAGATTTTTAGACAGTGGCCACTCTGATCTGTGGGAAGTGATTTTTTATGGGAGTCTTGATTTGCGTGGATTTAATACATAGTGGTGTGCTGCAGTCCATGGAATTGCAAAGAGTAGGACACAACTGTGCAACTGAACTGAACACATAGTGAGCTGGATGAACTTTTCAGGTGCTTTTGGATACTATAGAGAGTGACTACACTTTACTTCTTAAAATTGTTTTCTTCAAAGGTGGCTCTGTTTTGAATTTCNGATGAGATGGCTGGATGGCATCACTGAGTCGATGGATGTGAGTCTGAGTGAACTCCGGGAGTTGGTGATGGACAGGGAGGCCTGGCATGCTGCAATTCATGGGGTCGCAAAGAGTCGGACACGACTGAGCGACTAAACTAAATTGAACTGATGGCTGATTCATATTGAAGTTTGACAGAAAACAACAAAATTATGTAAAGCAATTACTCTTCAATAAAAAACAAATAAATCAAAAAGAAAGAAATCCATGCACCCCAACAAAGAGTAGCCCCCACTCATCACAACTAGAGAAAGCCTCCACGTGGCAATGAAGACCCAGAGCAGCCATAAATTGATTAAGTGGCTTACTTTTGCAAATTTTCAAAAGGCTTATGCAAGTAAAGGGGCCCTAGTCTAGCAAGTACTGGGACTGATGGAAATGGTCACTGTTGTATTATATGTTCACCATCCTTCCTCTCTTCCTTGAACAGAACCCATCTTTCCAGACAAGAAAACATTCTTCTAGGTGATTTGAAGTAAACATGTGATCTAGGCAGGCAAGCCAAGTGCAAATACCCTTTGCCCCTGGTTACAATAATTGGTACGAGGACAACCAATTGATATGAGAAATGTCAATTAGCATCTTCTCTAGTCTGACACATGGTTCTGGGAGAGTGATGTACTTACTGTCTCTGTGACTGTGGGCTATAAGGTTACTGTAAACTAGAACTAGAACTTCAATGGTACAAAATGCCAAAAGGAAGAAAGGGGGAAAGAAGGTGAAAGGAAGGAAAGAAAAAGAGGAGGAAGACTTCCCTGATGGTCTAATGGTTAAGAACCCACCTGTCAATGCAGGGGACACGGGTTCAATTCCTGTTCCAGGAAGATCCCACATTCCATAGAGCAACAAAGGCTGTGCACCAAAACTACTGAAGCCTGTGTGCCCTAGAGCCCGTGCTCTGCAATGAGAGGCCAGCACAGTGGAAAGCTCATGCACCACAACTAGAGAGTAGCTCCCATTTGCCACAACTGGAGAAACCCTCTCAAAGCAATGAAGACCCAGTGTAGCCAAAAATAAATAAATAAATTTTTAAAAAATTTTAAAGAGAAGGAGTGAAGAAGGAAATGGCAACCCACTCCAATATCCTTGCCTGAAAAATCCCATGGACAGAGGTGTCTGGCTGGCTAAAGACCATGGGGTTGCAAAGAGTTGGACATGACTTATCGACTGAGCATGCATGCATACTAGTTGAGTTTCCCAGTAAAAAGCTCTGTGTTTTGGACTTTGATCAGTGTTCTTATCTGATCTTCAAAACTATGAAACAAGGAATGCTTTTGGCAATTAAATATTTTTTTAAGTATAAAATACATACTAATTGCACACAAAAAAATTGTTTGCACTGCTGGTAGTTGGCAGATCCGGACTCTGAATGAGTCTCTAACTCCCAGGACCAGAATTGTGCCTTAGTTTCCTTTTCCTGTCTTTTTAGTGGTCCTGTCTCCTGCCCATTCCCAGCTCTGTTGTACCATTTCGCTATCCTGTCTAAGCCTTTGGTTTCAGCTATAAGTAAGTGCCTACTTCAATCATGAATTAGTGATGGCTTAAAATACTACATTTTTGCAAATAAAACTCAAAACTAAGAGCTGATTAAGGGCAAGAATACATCTTGGGATCCCCCAGCACTTAGTATGGCTTCTGATTTAGAGTAAGTGGAGATTTTAAAATGTATAAATGAATAGGCATTAAAAAAAAAGAGGAGGAAGAGGATGGGAGTGGGGGGAAAAGAGGAGGAAGAGGAAGACGCAGTAGTAACAGTTAAGGTAAGGAGAGATGGAAGACAGACAAAACGCATGACAGAACTTCAGCTCCAATACCCACCATAGTTCTATCCATGAGGGCCACAGTCTTCTTACTACGTGACTTAGGAAATTCCCTCTCTGCTTAAACAAGTTCGAGTACCTGCTCCTCACAAGGGAAAGGGCCTGACCATTCAGAGTGTGCCTCACGGGGAGTTAACCTAGCCTGCGGAGTTAGCCTAGCCTGGGGAGTTGGGAAGGAGTTCCCTAAGAAAGTCACCTTTAAGCTGAAACTGGAAGGAATAGTGGGCAGTAACCTCCAAACCATTTTAATTTTCAAGTAACCCAAAGCTGCCAGGTTGGCTTCAGAACAGAGGATGCGATCTGATGGATTTAATGAGATCTCTGCTCCCTTCAAGATGAAGAAAGCCCATAACAGTGCAGGAATTCTTCTCCTCCATACAGCAACTTTGCACATGGACATTCACTAGACCTGAGAAGTAGGAGAGAACAGTTGTACCCTCGAAGGTCAGGCTGTGGTTCAGCATCTAAACTTACCTGAGGCTCCAGCCTCTACCCTCAGTCACCGGAAAGTCGTGGTCCTGACACTGATATCAAGGACCAATACCAGAGGATAAGGGGGGTCTGGAGGGATAAAATGGGAGGTTGGGATTGACACATACAATAAAATAGATAACTAATAAGAATCTACTGTACAGCATGGGAAACTCTATTCAATATTCTGTAATGATCTATATGGCAAAAAAGTCTTTAAAAAAAGAGTGGATATATGTATATATATAACTGAAACTAACAACATTATAAAGCAACTGTATTCCAATAGAAATTTTTAAAAATAAATAGAAAAAAAGGACCAATTCAAGGAACACCATATGCAATCATAAATTAATGGCTACTACCACAATAGTGGTAATAATAAACATGATGCATATTTTACAAGGTTCTATGCTTTTCCCAGGGAGAGTTCTACCCATATATTATTATTTTCCTATAAGCATAATAACCTTTTGTATAGCTCTTACTTACAATTTATATATACCTTTGGATACAGATCTTTTCCCCACCAAAAAGGCAAAGAATTACACTTTCTAGTCATTTTTCCCGTGATATTTAAATTTCTTATCCCTATTTTGTTGATGGAATATCCCGTTTATTGATAAGAAAATGAAGGTGCAAAGAAAACCAGAACTGAAAATATGAGAAGGTCCAACAAGAGAGAATAGTTATATGGCATGAGAATCATTCCGAACCTGTAATCATTCTTGGTCACAATCAAACTTAATAATATAATATTTTATAATTTTTTATTTATTTTTGGCTGTGCTGAGTCTTCACTGTTGCGTTCGGGCTTTCTCTAGTTGCAGCGACCCAGGGCTTCTCTCTAGTTGCGATGCACGGGCTTCTCGTTGCAGTGGCGTCTCTTGTTGCAGAGCACAGGTCCAGGGCTTGTGGGCTTCAGTAGTTGCAGCACACAGGCCTGGTAGTTGTAGAATGCAGACTTAGTTGCTCCACAGCAGGTGGGATCTCCCTAGGCCAGGGATCCAATCTGTGTCCCCCAGTGGACTCTTAACCACTGGGCCATGAGGGAGGCCCACAGTATATTTCAAAATAAATTTCAAAAATGGAGAGAAGTTTATGGTTCAACATGGCAGGCAGAGTGTCCCCAGTCTTTCCACATCCCATTCCCTTCATGCGGTGTTAGAAGAGGGGGTGTACCAGAGAAATACACTCAGTAATAGAAAGGAAAAGCTGAAGACACAATAAAGGAACAGCATGTTTTTGGCAACAAGTTAAAGGGACAATTAGAAACTCCAGGTTTTAAAAATTACAAGAAAGTCATGGTATAAATATCAAACTAATTAAATGTGGCATGATTTTAAACAAACTGATGTTAAGAATAGGAAATCTTTAAACCTCAATACTTCTGTCATTCTTATTTGAGCAATCCAAGGGCTGTGACTTTAGATTGATAGGGAAAAACGTGTAGTTGTAATTCAACCTTTGGTCCAGGCATGAATGATAATTAACTCATCTTAGTAATGAGGATACTGATTTGTGTTTAGTTTTTAGTGTCAACCTATTGGCGAAGAATTTGACTGTGTTCGAAGAACAGGATGTAGCTGTTAACCATCTTGACAATATGAAAATAGCAGAGGAGCAGTCAGGGGATGGGAGATAGGAGGATAAGCTGAGACAGAAGGAAAAAGGAAAGGAAGCAGTAATGTCCTCATCTCACAAAGAATGCAGGAAAATAACACTGATGAAATAAGAAATGGGAGGATAGAGAATAGCATTTAAACTATATTATAGAAAGTAACAAAGGTAATTTTTAAGGAACTAAAAGCAAATGACTAACTATTGGGAGGAGAAGGATAGAAGGGGGAATGTTCTTTACCTGAACTAAATTCTCATCTTTCATAGAAAAGAAGAGATTAAAAATTGCCTGCAGCAGATAAACCAAAAAATAGAGATCTAAGTGTATTATTTGGAGTTTTGGTGGCAATAAACAGAAATAAAGTTACCTCTGGAGAGAAGACTGCAGGTAGGGTGAAAAGCTGTTGCTTTTTGTCAATAAGTGTGTCTGTATTATATGACTCATCTTTATGTATGTATATTCCTTTGATTAAAATTTAAAATTTTTTAATAGATAAAATTCTGGAGATGGATTCTCTGAATCAATGACAATGTTGTGATAATATATTTTCATGATGTTAGAAAAGAATGGACCTGACTTAATAGTGCCCTGGGGAGCAGTAGCATCCCCCACAATACAATTCCATGAACATTTATTGAGTAAATAGATTCTCTGTGACAGGACCTCTGTTAAGCCATGGGGAGGATAAAAAGATGAATCAGACATGGTCCCTGCCTCCAGGAGCTTACAGGAAAGTAAAAGAAAAACATGAACACACAAGATAAGGCAGGATATATTAAAGGCACATAGTTACATCAAAACACAGTGTGGTGGGGGAAGAGAAGGAAGGGTTGGTTATGGGATTTAATATGAGGCAATGAGGAAGTATAGCTGATGCTGTCAGAGCCCTACCCATACCCTCTTAGCTCTCTCCATCCCTGTGTACACTGACAACATCCCCAAAAAAATACCTGTAATTCTTCACATGAGGGTTAAGGGGATCTAGACAAAAAAAAAAACCTGTTATCTTGAGTGATCCTAGACTATAGCATCTCATGATGATTGGTAGGTTAGGAAAGAAATTCTCTGGCCACAGGATTGTGGTCCTATTAAATACAGTACTTCCTGAATTGAAGTGAAGAATGGGTAAAATTTGGACAAGCAAAGAGCATTGCAAACAAAGAGTAGAAGAAGCAGAGACAGGGAAGGTAAGCTATGTTCCTGTCTCTATGGAATTTCCCATGGCCTCTGAATTCCTCTATTTATTTGCTTACTTTGGGTCGTGCTTCACTGCTGCTCTCGGGCTTTGTCTAGCTGCGGTAAGCAAGGGCTCCTCTCTACTTGTGGTTCGTGAGCGACTCACTGCAGTGGGCTCTAGGACATATGGGCTCAAGTAATTGCAGCCCGTGGGCTCAGTTTCCTCAACGCGTGTGAATCTTCCCAGACCAGGGATTGAACCTATGTCCCCTGCACTGGCAAGTGCATTTTTAAGCACTGGATCACCAGGGAAGTCCCCAGATTTCTCTTTTGAAGAATTCACCTATCACTCTTAGAAGTATTGGGTTCATATCCTGTCTTCTTCAGCTAGGTAAGAGTATGAAACTAAGAACTGAATTATTTAGTAACTGCTTCCCTAATAATCACTCAACATCTAGAAGATGCTCAACAAGTTGATGAAATAGGAAATCACAAAATGAGAGAAAGAAAGGGGAGAGACGGGATGGAAGGTTAGTGTACAAGTCCACTCTTTGCCCTGAAAGGCTACCTCCCTTCCTGTAGGAATGGCAACTGGCATCTTATAAGGGGCCCTCTCGTTTCAGAAACTCAATCTCTGGTCGAGTGCCAAATACAAATATGGAGACAGAGTTTTACATGAAGTAGAAAAGAGTAGCTTTACTGCTTTGCCAGGCAAATGGGGCCACAGCAAGATAATGCCTTCAAAACTGTGTGTCCCACCCTGGAGGGGGTGGTGAAGAGTCTTATAGTGTTCAGGGAACAGGACATGATTCACTCCTGGACATTCTTCTGGTTGGTTGGTGGTGAGGTAATTGGAAGTCAGCATCATCAACCTTCTGGTTCTGATTGGTCTACGTGCTTATGGGCAGCATAAAGTTAACTTCTCTCACCTGGCCTGGAGTTTCAATATCTGCAAAACAGCTCAAGGGACATGGCTCAGAATATTAACTATAGTCCTTGAAATTGCATAAGCATGCTAAGTTGCTTCAGTCGTCTCTTACTCTTTGTGACCTCATGGACTGTAGCCCGCCAGGCTCCTCTGTCCCTGAGATTCTCCAGGCGAAAATATTGGAGTGGGTTGCCATGCCCTCCTCCAGGGGATCTTCCCGACCCAGGGATTAAACCTGCATCTCCTGCATTGGCAGGCAGGTTCTTTACCAATAGCTCCTCCTTGAGGAGGAACTAAAGGTCCTTGACTTTGTCTAATGGCTCAAGTATTATTTATTGTCTTTCTTTTATTTTCTCACTTCTCTGATTAAATTTATTGTCTCTCTAAAGTTTTTCTACAGACAAAAGGCAGGTGGAAGACACAGGTGAGGGTCTGTTCTGGGAAGGCCTCCCAGGGCCCTGCCTGCTTACACTCTCCCTGGGACCATTTGTCTCTGGTCATTTCTCCATGCACCACCGTTCTCAAAACCTGTTCCTTTCTTCACTGGATCCTTCTTTATTTCCACTCATCTCTCTACATTGGATACCTCAGACTATCTCTGGCTTCTTCACTCATGTGTGATCTAGAGTCAGATTTGCCCCTTTGATTAAAAAATACAGAGTTCTTACTGTATACCAGGCAACAGACATACTTTCTATCTTCTCTGAACTTACGTTCTCCTGAGGTAAGCAGATAATCATGCTCAGAAAATATGACAGACTGCGTTTGAGTGATATGGAGGAAATGGACAAGATGTTACGAGGTAGAATAATAGGTGATCTAAATTAGTCCCATGTTGTGGGGGAAGGGAGAGTTATAAAAGACTTTTCTGGGGGAAGTGACATTTAAGCTGGGATCTGGAAGAAAAATAGCAATTACTCAGGTAAAGGGGGAAATGTTTGAGAGATACTCTGGAGAACTTGGACCAAACCATTAAATCATTCAGAGCCTTACAGACCACATTAAGTTTTGCCATAGTAATAAATATCAATGGCTTACAACAGCCATCTATTTTCAACTAGTGCTGTATGTCCATTGTGGGTCTTGTCTTCATCATGTTGCCTTCATGCCTGATGGATCAGCCTTTATCTGGGCTGATGCCAGCCTTATAAAAATGGAAGAGAGAAAAATAAAGAGCTCTTAAACCTTCTGCTTAGAAATAACACATATCATGTTGACCCTCATCCCACTAGCCAAAGCAAGTCAGTTTTGTGTTCAATAAGGTAGGAATATATGATCCTCTTACATGGGGGGTTGGAGGTGTCCCTTCAAGTCACATAACCAAGTTTATCATCAGAAAGATAGGGAAGTAGAATCCTCTGCTAGGGAAGGATATCAACTACTTTGAACACAAATACAATTTCAGACGAAGATTTTATTCTAAGAGCAATTGAAAGTCATCGAAAGGTCTTTGTGATAAGATTCATAATTTTTAAAAGATCCACTATAGTGTGGGTAATGGTTTGAAGAGGGTCAAAATTAGATTTTGGCTGGCTACTATAATGGCAAAGCTGGAGCTTCCCTGGTGGCTCAGACAGTAAAGAACGCCTGCAATGCAGGAGACCCAGGTTTGATCTCTGAGTCAGGAAGATTCCCTGGAGAAGAGTATGACTTCTCACTCCAGTATTCTTGCCTAGAGAATCCCATGGACAGAGGAGCCTGGCAGACTACCGTCCATGGGGTCACAAAGAGTTGGACACAACTGAGCAACTAACACAAGTGGGTTCAAAGCTGTACTTTTTGAGCTTCCCAGGTGGTGCCAGTGTTAAAAAAACAAAATGCCTGCCAGTGAAGAAGATGTAAGAGACTTGGGTTCAATCCCTTGATTGGGAAGATCCCCTGGAGAAGGGCACAGCAATCCACTCCAGTATTCTTGCCTGGAAAATCCCATAGATAGAGGATCCTGGAAGGCTACCGTCCATAGGGTTGTAGAGTCAGACATGACTGAAGTGACTTAGTGTGCACAGTGAGGAAGAGAGAGGAATCAACCATGTTGCCCAGATTTGATTCTCCCTACATTCACACCATAGTTACCTACTCATTCATAGCTACCCTCTTCTCTCACTATCCGGGTGTACCATTCTGCTCTCCATTCCAAATCCTGCCACTGTATCAAGTGATTTCAGTATACATTTGAGCAACCCATCTATCTGCCTTTCAAAACTTGTGTGTGTGTATGTGTGTTAAGAACCATGAACATGAGATTTTCATCTTAACCAAGTTTTAAGTGCACAATATAGTATTGCTGATAATAGGCAATACACCATATAGCAGATCTCTAGAACTATTAATAATTCATCTTGCATTTTTTAAAAAACAGCTCTTATTGAGGACTCTAAGAATAGAACACACTCTACACCTCAGTCACCTTCTTTACTCGCTGTTTACAGGGCAGCCTCCAGGCTTTTGGAGAAGGACATGGCAACCCACCCCAGTATTCTTTCCTGGAGAATCCCATGGATAGAGAAGCCTGGTGGGCTATGGTCCATAGGGTTGCAAAGAGTCAGACACGACTGAGCAACTTTCAGTCTTTTAAAAAGATATATACTTAAGTGCTAAGAAATTGATGCTTTTGAACTGTGGTGCTGGATAAAACTCTTGAGAGTCCCTTGGATAGCAAGATTAAGCCAGTCAATCCTAAAGGAAATCAACCCTGAATATTTATTGGAAGGACTGATACAGAAGTTGAAGCTCCAATAATTTGGCTACTTGATGCAAAGAACTGACTCATTAGAAAAGACCCCAATGCTGGGAAAGACTGAGGACAAGCGGAGAAGGGGCGACAGAGGATGAGATGGTTGGATGGCATCATGGACTCAATGGACGTGAGTTTGAGAGAATTCAGGGAGATAGGGAAGGACAGGGAAGCCTGGTGTCCTGCAGTTCATGGGGTTGCAAAGAGTCAGACCCGACTTAGCAACTGAACAATACTTTTGACTGCATGTATTTCTTAGCAAAAAAACAAAAAAAACAAAAAAAAAAATCACATATAAACTAGCTTCTCCTTTCTCTCTTCAGAGCAGTTCTTAAAAAAAAAAAAAATCACATATAAACTAGCTTCTCCTTTCTCTCTTCAGAGCAGTTCTTCAGAGTTGTCTTCCAGGTTGTGGTCCTCAGTAAGATCATGAATAAAACCTTAAATTCACAATTATCAAGTTATGTGTTTTTCTTTAAGTTGACATTATGACAACAGAATTGAGTAGTTGTAACAGAAACTGTGAGCTTCCTAGGTAACTCAGCAGTAAAGAATCTGCCTGCAATGCAGGAGACACAGGAGATATGAGTTTGATCCCCGGGTAGAGAAAACCCCCTGAAGAAGGGAATGGCAACCCACTCCAGGGTTCTTGCTTGGAGAATCCCATGGACAGAGGAGCCTGGCAGGCTAAAGTCCACGGAGTCACAAGAGTCAAACACAACTTAGCAACTGAGCATGGGCACGCAACAGAAACTGTATGGCTCAGAAATCCAAAGCAATTGCCCAAGACCCCTTGTTTCACCATTGCAACCATATAACTTGGCATATGGCAAGCCTTTGAAAAATTCTTTGTCCATGTTACTCTCTCTGTCTCTCTCTCATTCTCTCTCCCCTATAAACTAACTGCCAAGACTTTTTAACTTAGGTTTATGGTTCAGTAGAATGGGTTCAGTAAGTCTTGGAGACAATGCCCTTCATGGAATGTTTCACTAGCATCAGGACACTTCATCAAAACAGGGCTCATTGTACTTTTCCACCAGTAAGTAAGTGCAAACAGAAATGGCTCTCCACTTCTCCAAGGAGCCACAGTCCTCTGGGAGACTTGACATTTTCCATTTAATTACCAGTAACAGTTAGATGATTTCCTCTGGGTGTTACTGTGTCTCAGTCGGGAAAGTCACACACAAACAAGAAGAGTTGTGTTCACTGTTCCCAAGGCCGCTCACCCACACCATCAAATCAAACAAAAGGAATTTTACTTTCGGTCTTCATTTCCTCTCATACCATCACATCTCCTCCTTCTGAAAAAAGTTTCAGTTCATTTGGCTCCAGATTACCTCAAAAGAATGAGTCCTTTTCCAGCCTGTGGAGAGATACCAAGAAAACAGCTACAAATTTAAAACAAAGCATTTTACCTATGTCAATCCTTTCCAAAGTTTGTCAGTAACACAAGAGCAGCGTGAACCTGGAATGAGACATATAGCAGTCTCAGGGCCACTGGAGAAGAAACTGGTGAACATCATGAGTTATAATCTTCCAAGGTCCCACCCACTCCTTGGAGGCTCAAATAGCCCCCTTCCTTAGCACGGTGTGATTTTATTAATAGTTCTAGTAATCTCCCTCAACTGCTGGGGAGATCCCAGACTTAGTCCTTGGGAGGCTCCCCGGCAATTTTTCAATAACTGATTCACTCTGGCTCCTGAGGAATGTTAGTTCTTATGCAGCATAATCTGGTTTCTGTGAAATAAGACCAATCTCTTCATCTCTTATCTGTTTTTACAGTGGTGCTCTGAGGTGAAATTTTGGTGAGATGAGTAACTGGGTCGTATTGCACACTCACTCAGTCATGTCCAACACTTTGCGACCCCATGGACTGCNATACACATACACACACATACAAGCTCCTCAGTTTATTAAAAGACAACACCAGAAAGTGGGTTGGTGGGAATGTAAATTGATACAGCTGCTATGGAGAACAGTATGGAAATTCCTTAAAAAAACTAGGAATAAAGCTACCATATGACACACCAATCCCTCTACTAGGCTTAACCTTAATTGAAACCATAAGTGAAAAAGACACATGTACCTCAATGTTCATTGCAGCAGTATTTACAATAGCTAAAACATGGAAGCAACCTAGATGTCCATTGACAGATGAATGGATAAAGAAGTTGCGGAACATATATACAATGGAATATTACTCAGCTATAAAAAGGAAAGCATTGGAGTCAGTTCTGATGAGATAGATAAACCTATTATACACAGTGAAGTAAGTCAGAAGAGAAAAATATCATGTCTTAATGCGTATATATGGAATCTGGAAAGATGGTACTGATGAACTTATTTTCAGGGCAACGATGGCAGCGCAGACATAGAGCACACACTTGTGGCCACAGAAGGAGAAGGAGAGGGTGCAACGAATTGGGAGAGTATCACTGAGACATATGTACTACCATATTTAAAATAGATAGCTGGTGGGAATTTGCTATATGACATAGGGAGCTCAAAGCTGGTGCTCTATGACAGTCTAGAGGGGTGGGAGGTTGGAAGGAGGTTCAGAAGGGAGGGGACATGTGTATACCCATGACTGATTCGTCCTGATACATGGCAGAAACCAACACAATATTATAAAGCAATTATGTTCCAATTAAAAGTTAATTTAATAAAAGAAAGTAGGTTGGATTAGTTTTACTTTTGTGTATTTTACTGTGACTTCGTGTAAATGTAACCCAGTGGCTTTCAATAGCATAATCCCCTGGGGAGCATTAAAAAGAAAACAAAAAATGCTAAGACCTAGGTAGTCCCCTTCTCCAGAAATTCTAACTGATGTAGGGTGGGGGTGGCAGGTTTTCGAGTGTCTCTGGTTTTACTGGACTCCACTGTGACTATAATGTGCGTTCATAGTTGAGAGACACTGGAGGGTCGCCCTGTGCTGGGAGATTGGCTCCCTGCCACACATATCAGTTCCTTTAAAAAAAACCTATATTAGGCTGCTGCTGTTGCTGCTGTGTCGCTTCAGTCGTGTCCGACTCTGTGCGACCCCATAGACGGCAGCCCACCAGGCTCCCCTGTCCCTGGGATTCTCCAGGCAAGAACACTGGAGTGGGTTGCAATTTCCTTCTCCAATGCTTGAAAGTGAAGTCGCTCAGTCGTGTCCGACTCTTAGCAAATCCATGGACTGCAGCCTACCAGGCTCCTCCGGTCCTTTAATTGTTTTAAGCAAATTGTCTTTTGTGTGTGATGAAAAAATAATTTGTTTTCCAATCAGTTATTGGTGGTGTTGCCTCCCTGGCCGCTTCATTGATGGTGTTTTATTGCTCTTCATTCTGCCTCTTGGCTTCGCTCTGCAGCCCTGCTTGCTCACAGTGCACTGCACATGCCTGTGGCGTCCTGTGTCACGGAGAGCTTGTCAGAGGTCACGCATCCGGGTCTCCACGCCAGCCATGCTGAATCGTAACTGCATTTTAACAGTATCCCTATGAAATTTGTCTTCACAGTAAACATCCTCTAGAACATAAACTTTAAAGTCAGGGTAAACTGTATTTTTCTTTGTTTTTTTCCTCAGCATCCATTGATCTGGTCTTAACTATTTTTATGATTCAAATCATTTCAGTCTCATTAAACCTATTCTTAACCTCATTTTTCAATAAGCTTTAGACTGTAAGTGGTTTTCCAGACTAATTTAATATCCTCACTGGCAGGTGAAGGAAATTAGGTGCAGAGAAATTAAATGACATGGCCTAAATTACCAAAACTATGGATTGGGGCATTCATAGTTCCTTGCTGTGTGTGTGTGTGTGTGTGTGTGTGTGTGTGTGTGTGCGTGTGCGCGTTTTCCTTTAATTGTAGAGACATCATGATAGGGTCACTTAAAACAATTTTACTATCATAGTATAAACAACTTGAAGTGTGAATTACCTGCAAAGACAATCAGGTCACTCAAATATGACACATATTCAAAACACCAAAATTTTAAATATACGTTGACATTTATTTAAATTATATATCTAAAGTGACATTGTAATACTTTACTAATAAACTAATATTTCAAATTATAATTTGTGTAATTTAGTGGTGATGGGAAAGTAGAATATGTGATATTAAACTTAATGAAAATTGAAAGGTAATGCATGTCCTTATAAATTACTAAAACTGTACCCATGCATTCCTGAGATATTGCAGGCACTTTATCACAAGACATTTAAAATATCTGGGGACTGTTTATTTGTTTATTCTGGGTTCTTCAGGAACAGGGGATGGGCCTTGTTCTTTTTCACAATCCCCAGGAGAGTTGAGCTTTATCAGATCTTTAGATTTCAGACCCACACATCCGCTGCATCACTTGTATATATCTCTTATTGTAGATAAGGATTAAATGTGATATCCTTGTCTCTCAATCTGATGGTTGAATTCATCAAAAACCCCAGCTGCTGCTTAAAATTGCAGATNATCAGATCTTTAGATTTCAGACCCACACATCCGCTGCATCACTTGTATATATCTCTTATTGTAGATAAGGATTAAATGTGATATCCTTGTCTCTCAATCTGATGGTTGAATTCATCAAAAACCCCAGCTGCTGCTTAAAATTGCAGATTTGGGGATTTCCCCCAGACTTCATAATAGCCTGTGTATTGAAAAGACTGTGGAGTCTGCATTTTTAGTTAGCACTGTAGGTGTTTCATTTGGATGCACACATTTGAGAATCATTTCATTAGGGGATTAAGTTTTTGTTTAATATAGTTAAATTTAACTGCCATCATTGAGCACTGAATACATATATTGTAGTAGGGTACTGAGTGCCATGTCTATTGGTATTCGTATTATCCTGTTTTTCTTTTCTATTTTCTTGTTTTTTTTAATCTTAGTTTCCCACCTGATGATTTCAGACAAAGAGCCCAGGTGCATCTGGGCCAGCTATCACTGATAAGCGAAGAGCATTGGGTTTCTCATTACAGCTTCACCACCTGTACTATCGATGTCTGGAAAGAGATAACTGCAAGCCTTGGCAGTGTAGAAAAGTGGTAAGTGCAGCTAGCTTGAAGTGCTAGAACAGCATCAAGAACGATAAAGGACCACAAAATCATTCCTTATAACTTCTCCTTCAAGAGGAGGCTTTTCCTGTACCCTTGTGCTTATCAGAGTCCTAAGGGCAGGACTGGTTTTTTTGAATGGTATTGCTAATGTTTTATTTCCTTGAGTAGTTTGCATTTCTGTAGTTGAGCTGTGCATATCCAGACAAATCAGTTCGGTTCAGTTCAGTTGCTCAGTCCTGTCTGACTCTTTGCGACCCCATGAACCGCAGCACGCCAGGCCTCCCGGTCCATTGTCTCTGCATTTCAATATGCTATCTAGGTTAGTCATAACTTTCTATCCAAGGAGTAAGCGTCTTTTAATTTCATGGCTGCAATCACCATCTGCAGTGATTTTGGAGCCCAGAAAAATAAAGTCAGCCACTGTTTCCAC